>SJYT01037436.1:312713-384850 GCA_006410635.1 Cephalophus harveyi
TGGTGTCATCTGCATGTCTGAGGTGATTGATATTTCTCCCGGCAATCTTGATTCCAGCTTGTGTTTCTTCCAGTCCAGCGTTTCTCATGATGTACTGTGCATATAAGTTAAATAAGCAGGGTGACAACATACAGCCTTGACGCACTCCTTTTCCTATTTGGAACCGGTCTGTTGTTCCATGTCCAGTTCTAACTGTTGCTTCCTGACCTGCATACAGATTTCTCAAGAGGCAGAGGAGGTTAATAAGATTGGCCTTCCTGGAACCGGAGGCAAGTTCAAAGTTCTTGGAAAATCCCAATCAGAATTTTGGTTGAAAGAAAAGAGGAAGGAGATTGGTAGCAAAACAGTGTTTTTCCATGTCATTGAAGCTGTTTTATCTGGATTTCTCGGCTACCTTGGAACCTAGAAGGAGCTACGCAAGGTATTCTAACCCCTGGCAAGTAACTTCTCAAAGGAGTAAGTGGGAACTCTGGGACCTGTGGCAGTCTGATGTGAATTAGTATTTCTCCATTCCCAGGAATGCAAATATCACTGGGGGAACCTGGGAGTATCCAGTTTCTGATCCTTATCATGAGTTTCTGATCATGAGCTGCCTTCCTGTAGGGCCCAGATGTAGTAACCAGCCACACCGGAGAAGAGAGACTATTTCTACCACATGCTTCGTGCATGCATGCTCAGTCGCTTCAGTCATGTCCAACTCTTTGCGACCCTATGGACCATAGGCTCCTCTGTCCTAGGGATTTTTCAAGCAAGAATACTGGAATGGGTTGCCACGCCCTCCTCCAGGGGATCTTCCTGACCCAGGGATCGAACCCCTATCTCTTATTTCTCCTGCATTGGCAGGCAGTTTCTTTACCACTAGCGCTGCCTGGGAAGCTCCCCACTTGCTCCACCCTTCCTGAAAAAAATCTTTTGTACTGAGGAGTTACAGTGTTACAGTAGAGGCAGTGGAATCCATTACAAGGTTGTCTTTCAGAAGAATGAGACATCAGAGCTCTGCTTTGGGGATAAGGAATCTTAGCGGAAAGAACGGATTGCAAGACGAGAGATTGGAGACAAGAAAATGATTTGAGAGGCTCTCTTTTAATCCATGACAGATGACACTGACCTGGCCTGGGGCTGTGACAGCAGGGAGAGAACAGGGGACCAAAGCGATGGACACTGGGAATAGAATTAACATTTATGTAGAGGGTAAAGATAAAGGAGGGAACAGAGGGGATTCCCTGGTTTCCGGCTGGAGTAACTCAGGAAATGGTCCACTGAGACAGGCCCTTAAAAATTCCTCAATTGCCAATCAAGTTGCATGTCCCCGGTTTTTCTTTTTGTACCTCTGAGCCAAATTGAAAGGAGTGTGTGAGTGAGCAGACTCTTAGAAAGGATACACAAGAAACTCCCAGGAGATGAATTCAGCAGCTGGGAATAGGGTAGGAATGCATTGCTTATTCAAAATACAAGTATAGTTTAAAATTTTAAATATCTAATCAAAACTTTAAAAAGCAGTACAGGATTTCCCTGGTGATTCAGTGGTTAGTACTCCACACTTTTAGTGATTTGTGCTCCACTGCCAAGGGCCCCAGCTCAATCCCTTGTCAGGGAACTAAGATATCACAAACTGCATGGTCCAGCGCCACCCCCCCAAATTAATAATACATAAATAAAAGCAAGCCAAGTGTGTGTCACCCAACAGTACTGTCACCAAGCTTAGAAATTTTCAGTTGATAATAATAAGACAAGAACTTCAGCAGGACAATGCAGGGAGGGCTCTGCATCCTTCTTCCCATAGTTCTCTCTTTTTTTTTTTTATTCGCTCAGTCGTATCCGACTCTTCGGGACCCCATGGGCTGTAGCCCACCAGGCTCCTCCCTCCATGGGATTCTCCAGGCAAGAGTTCTGGAGTGGGTTGCCATTTCCTTCTCCAGGGGATCTTCCCAACCCAGGGATCAAACCCAGGTCTCCTGCATTCCAGGCAGACGCTTTAACCTCTGAGCCACCAGGGAAGCCCGAGGTAACTATTTGACCACAGTGCACAGCCTCTCTTTGTCCTATGTACATCCCACTGCTTTCAAGGAAAGCAATGAATTCTCAGAGATAATTGTCTGAATTCCCTATTTTAAAAGCATTTCTTCCTGAATTCAGACCCACAATGAGTTTTGAGTTTTGCATCATTTGCAAAGCAAAATTTCTTTCTTCAGTTTCTACTCATACAGAGATCTGAGGCCCACTAAAATGCCTTGTCTAAAAGTAGAACCACTAAACTGTAGTGACACAAAGAAATTGCAGCAGAAGCTGTGAAATTTAATAACTTTTTGTTTTGCTTTGTTGTTTGTTTGGTTTTTACTTTGAAAAAATTTTTAGCCCTGATGTATTTCCCTCACTGATCTTTGAAGATAGAGGGAAGTCCCTAGAGGCCGAGGTGGGAAGGGTGATAGGTAGACAGGATGGCAGGGAGCACCTCTTAGAATTCCGTTAAAAAAAAACAAAATTCACCTGAGTAAATCTGAAGATCAGTTGGCTTTATTCAACAATTCGTAAATCAGGCAGCATCCCATCTAGCAAGTAGAGAGGAGCTTCAAAGAAATGTACTAAAATGGAAGGTTTTTAAAAGCAGAGGTCTATGTGGCAAATTATCTCAGTAGTACTGGCCAGGAAATTCCAGATTGGCTGGTTAAAGTCACTTTCCTGGGATGGGCTCAAGCTGCAGTTTGGTTAGGTATTAAGTCTGGGTTTACTGATATGGAACTTAGCATAGGCAATTCCATTTTGAGCCTGTTGTTTCTCTAACAGTTCCATTTGTGTAGAATAAGCATGGTAAGAATAGACACAAAATATTAACAGAGGTTTTCTCCCAGTGGAATTATGGAGTTTAACTTCTCTAGATTATTTACAGCATATATTACAGTTTCATTTTAAATTATATTTCAATAAAAACAAATCAGTGTAGAAATACTGTAAGAGACTCATTAAAACTATTTTTTAGTATTTTTTCTGCAAACAAAATACCTTTTTTCAGTTAAGAAAAAAATCATTTAAAATTGCAAATGCTTTCCTTTTTTAATGAAAAAACAATCAGCCATGATTTTTTTTCTATGAATAAAACTTTCCCTAACAGGCTTGCTCTAATTGTTAAATTTTACAAATTGCAGTATTATAGTGTGCTAACTCTGTGCACAAAGCTAACATGATTAAAAGTTAAACACTTTCTTAAAACACTGAAAATCATTATAATGAATAATTCAAATTAAAAATTCAGTGTTTTCCTAAAAGTAGCTTCATATTTTAAGTACTCAGAAAAATGAAGCTTCAAAGTAATTTGTAAAATGAGACCATATAATAGATAATTTACAAGAAAATACATTGTTCTAAATTTTTAGGTATTATATTAAAACAAAAAATGTTCAAAAAATTAATTTGTACAATGGGAAAAGTGACTAAGAGTGGGGGGAGGCTTCTGAGTGTAATGATACTACTACTCCATTTCTTAATCTGAGCACTGGTAATATAAGTATATTCATTTGAAAAAACTCATGGAGTTGTACCCTTATGAAATGGGCACTTTTCTGTATGTGCATTATTCTTCAGTAAATAATATTAAAAAGAGGGAAGTCAAACAGAATTGAAGGTCATAGAATTTCAGGATGAGGACTGAGACTAGATTGTTGGCTATTGTGAATAATCGTAATAGCTACCATGTACATGGCTCATAATTATTATATTGAACACTTGCCATGTGCCAGGAATTACTTGAAGCACTTTGCATATATTACTAAATTAAATCTTTCCTTTTTTAAAAAAAATATAAATTTATTTATTTTAATTGGAGGTTAATTACTTTACAATATTGTATTGGTTTTGCCATACATCAACATAAATCCTTCCTTATCCTATAAAGTATATGCAATCATAATCCTCATTATATGTATTCACTATTATAATCATTTTACAGTTGAAAAAGCCAATGTACAGAGTGGGTTAAGTAACTTGTCCAAGGAGGTTATAAACTACTCTTGCTAGAAAGTGAAAAGTGAAAGTGTTAGTGGCTCAGTCATGTCCAACTCTTTGTGACCCAATGGACTGTAGCCTGCCAGGCTCCACTGTCCATGGAATTCTCCAAGCAAGAATACTGGAGTGGGTTGCCATTCCCTTCTCCAGGGGATTTTCCTGACCCAGGGATTGAACCCGGATCTCCTGCATTGCAGGCAGATTCTTTACCATCTGAGCCACCAGGGAAGCCTCACTCTTTCTAGAAGTTGACAGTAATTCATGTAGAAAGCAGGAAGGTTTGTTTTTTGTTTTTCTGTTGGTCTAGGCAGAGTTGAGTGCATTTATGGTTTGAGGAGTCAGAAGCCAGAGAGAGGAGGGGAAAGAGAGCAAAAGTGCTTGATCCTCCCCAGAAGCCCAGGAGGGGATGGATCAAGAACCCATATTGGTACAGTTTTGCCCAGAGAAAGGCACCTTTTAAGATCTGAAGAAAGGAGAGGTCTACGCAGTGGAGAGCCGAGAGAGCCTAACATCAAGAGATGGTGAGAGCCTTTGCTGGGCCAGAAGGAGGCCAGGAGTGGGTAAAGAGAGCTGGAGAAAACCTGCAGTGACGATTACTCAGTGTTTATAACAGTGAAAATTATGGCAATTGCTCATTTCTGGATCCCACCTCAGGCCTGCCGAATCAGACTCTCTGGAGGCGGAGCCCCAGTGCCTGTGTTTTTAATAAGCTCTGAAGGAGGTTCTGATAGCCCCTGAGTTTGAGAGACATACTGGCTTATAAAATCCACAGGCCTCAGAAAATGAAGCAAAGATGGGTCCACCATGTAAGGCAACATGACAGGATAGTTTTCCCTAGAATTGCAACCTTTTGATAGACTCTGCAGGTGATTCTGATAGAGGTGGTCTGTGGATACACTGGGAAATTTTTCCTCTACAGTAACAGTGGCTAGTATGTGGGCTTTGGAGCTGGATTCTAAATAGTACTATAGTCTGTGGCCATACCACCCTGAACATGCCCGATCTTGTCTAACTAATACTATATATCTCTCATGCCACTTTTGGCAAAGTTAGTTAACCTCTCCATGCCTCAATTTAATCATCTGGAAAATGGGGCTAATAATAGTATTCACTTCAGAGGGTTGTTGTGAGGATTAAATAATGTATATAAAATGTCTGAAACATAATAAACACAACACTCAATAAATAAGAGCTATTATTGTTGCTATTTTTATTATTCACCATAGTTGCAGGGCCCATGGCCACTGAAAGTATGATCTATGAAGAGCAGCTTAGACAATGGAATGTTCAGGCAGATTCATGAAAATCACGCAGAGAGTAAAAAAGACAGTCTTGTGACCAGAGAAGCACTCACAAGGAGAAAGGAGAAAGGTGGCAGAATGAGGGCTTTTCCCTGTCCTGGTTGGCCTTACTGGGGTTCCTGGCTGGCAAAAACAGTCACTGACCAAGTGTACTGGAGCTCCACCCTACTGATTTAGTGAAGGAAGGCTCAGTGGGGGGAATGGGAGTGGCAGAGAGATGAAAGTGCTGGTATTCCCTCTCCGGGGGGATAGGAACCAGTATGCATCAAGGACTAACTGCTTAAAACCTGCCTTGATTTTCCTCTGGTGGAAAGTACCAGGTTCTAAAATATTCTCAAATGAAGAAAAGTCCTTTATTATTTATCTGACTAAAGGCCTGCCCTTAGATTCTAAGCCAAGCCTCTTGGACATACACTCGGACCCCCCACTTCAGCCATGGGTTCAGGCTGCTGCGTAGTCTCTTGGTCTCTCTTTCTGCACCTTCGAACTTAATCCTGCTAGGTTTCCAGTTAAGGGGAGCCCAGACAGCTGGGGAGAGAGCTGGAATCCAGGTCCCATAAGAAGCAGTTGAGGGAGGAGCTGTTAGCCTGGAGAAGAGAAGACTGAAGGCAGTGTGGTACCTGTATCTCTAAAGGGCTCTTACAGGACAGCAAAAGCAGGTGGGGTGGGAGTCCCAAGGGGCAGAGCTAGGGCTTATAAATGGATAGAAACAGTGGGAAAGTGTATTTCAGCTCAACACGAGGAACTGACTTTCTAACAGAACTGATCATCCATGAATCAAAATAGATACCTTGTGAGGTAATGAGCTCCCTGACATTGAAGTGCAAGCTGAAGTTGGATGATAGCTTGATAGTAGAGAACACTTCAATGTCTGGTTAACCTTTATTGCTAAAACACTTGTTCTGTGCTTTTGTTCAACAGCATGGTTTCATTCCATAACCATTGGTATGCTTAACCTTGCTTTACTATCTGGTAACCAGGTCATATACTGCATGCGTGCATGCTAAGTCACTTCAGTCTCTGTGCAGTCTTGGGGACTGTAGTCTGCCAGCTTCTCTGTCCATGGGATTCTCCAGGCAAGAATACAGGATCGTATTGGTGGGTTGTATTCTTGGTGGGTTGCCGTGCCCTCCTCCAGGAAATCTTCCTGACCCAGGGATCGAACCTGTGTCTCCTATGGCTCCTGCATTACAGGTGGATTCTTTACCCCTGAGCCACCAGGGAAGCCCATCTAAATACACTAGAGAATACCTATTGGGGAGCACACTGAGTTTCTCATAGGCCTCGTGTGGGTCCACGTGTGTCTCTCCTTTCTATCTACCATCACCTCTCCCCCCCAAGACTGCCTACAAAGTCTGCTACTATGCTCTAGTTCCCAGCTTGTTGGCTGTCCAACAACAGACTCATTGGCTGTTTAGGATCTAGGGTATAGAGTCAGTGATGGAAGGTGACAAAACAGGAAACATGGCAAGTAATCCAGAGGCCCAAGAACTCTGGCCAAGTGCCCGTGGCTGTTGTCCATGGTCTACAGAACAAGTATTTCTTAAAGTTTAGTGTGCATTGAATTACCTGGGATCTTGTTAAAATGCAGATTCTTGTTCAGAAGCCTGATATCCTGCATTTCTAGCAAGCTTCCAGGTGCTAATGATTAGCTCAGTCCATGAATCTAAATCATTATACAAATAGGAGGGTTGTTGCTGTGGTTATATTTACCAGTGTGATTATCATTCATTGTTTCGTGCCAGAGTTGTAATAAGTGTTGCAAACTCAAATGCCCATCAGCATTAATAAAAGTGGGTGAGAGAAGGCAGACGTACAACAATGAATTCTAAACTATTTGGATTGAGACCCAGCATAGCACCAAATAGAGGGCGTCCCCAGTGGCTCAGCTATAAAGAATCCACCAGCGGTGCAGGAGCCGCAGGAGATGCGGGTTTGATCCCTGGGTCGGGAAGGTCCCCTGGAGAAG
The DNA here is from genome assembly GCA_006410635.1 of Cephalophus harveyi. Taxonomy (NCBI): domain Eukaryota; kingdom Metazoa; phylum Chordata; class Mammalia; order Artiodactyla; family Bovidae; genus Cephalophus; species Cephalophus harveyi. The sequence continues at coordinate 319,983 of SJYT01037436.1, forward strand.
GGCATGGCAACCCACTCCAACATTCTTGCCTGGAGAATCCCATGGACAGAGGAGCCTGGCAGGCCACAGTCCACTGGGTCGCAAAGAGTCAGACACGACTGAAGCGACTGAGCGTGCATGCACCTAGCACCAAATACAGAGGGGAGACACCTAGCAGCCACCAGTCCAGGAGCTGTGTGAATAATCTACATCCACCCTGCATGTGTGTGTAATTCTTTGTGAGAAGCCTCTAATCTTGATGTCAGTTTGGTGGAGGTCCCAGGGGTTCTGAGGGGGAACAAAAAACTCAATCGGTCACTCTTCAGGTGCCTCTGGACCCCCTGGGCCTAGAGCACCTCTCTCTTTTGCAGAAGTAAAGCCCTCCTTGGTACTTCGCTCAGATTTCTTGCTTCGAATCAAAGGGTTCATTTTTCTTCATTCAACACAATTAGCACTGGGTGCTAATTAGCACTGTGCCCTCCTACATGCACATTAAACAAAAGGTTTGCTGTGGGCATTTTTGGCCAGTAGACTACAGCACAGGGCCCAGTTCAGAGGGGTAAGAGGGGAACTGGGCAAAGGCCTGACGGGATAGTCTCAGCTCAGAACTCTGTCCCTAGTTTTGGGGAGAGAAACTCCTTGGAAGGGAAAGTGATTTCTCAGGCTGTCACTCAAGCCAGATCAAATGATCTCTGCGAATATTTGCCTTTGCTCTGAATCTCCCAGATGGAGGAGATCTTACAAAGTGCCATTTCATCCAACTCACCACGGCCACCTCCCACTCAGCAACACTTTAATGCCTTCTCTATTTCCTAAGCATGTTTTTGGGTTGGCCTTTATTTTCCTGAGTGATTTTTCTCCCCTAAGCAAGAATTTTACCTGTCAGAAAAACACTGTTCTTGAGTATAAGTTAGTCTTCAGGGACTGTGGGCTCTTTAAGATTTCAGGGCCTGATTTCTCTGTCAGGGTCAGGTGCCAGAAGTCACAATGCTCAGTGAGATGTATTGTTCTTCCACAAGAGGCCCATCCAGTAAGAAACATGGCAATATGGCAGAAGACTTAATCCCAGGTTTATGACCAGGGACAGGAAACCCCCCCTCGACCCCCTTGGTCCCTTGGGAAGAGGCCCTGGAGCGTCAAGTCCAGCTATTCCACAGAAGAGACGGGACAGTGCGCTTCATTTTCTCACAGCCCCAGTCCTTTTTCACAATGGCAGCACCAGCACCTCCTGGAAAGGCATGGTGCTAACTTTCAAGAGTGGGCAGCCCATCATTGCACACAGCCTGGGCACAGAGCCAAAGGAGCCACAGATGGGAATCATCAAGGATGCCAAGAAGGGAGAAGGGCTCAGAGAATTAGCTGCCTCCCCTGGGGGGAGGAGAAGCTGCTTCCAAGGCTCCAGGGTGTACCTGTCTCACACTTTGCCCTGGACACTGCGGTGGTGGGGGGACCCTCTCCTCCGAGGAGTGTCAAGTGAGACCTCTACTGGCCTGTCTCTCCACACCATCCCCCTTAAATTGCTCCTCTGTGTGCTGGGTCAAGGCTGATGAGAACTTAGAGGAACTGAGGCTGGCCCTTCACAGGTGCGATGAGAATGTGGCCAGTCATGAAGGTAAGCCCCAAGATGGAGAACCAGAAGGACCCAGGTGGGTCTGCTCCCAGGTGGCCTGCTTCATCGGAACATCCAGCTGGTGAAGAGAGACTGTTGAATTGCAGGAAAAGCTTGCTCTAGGAACAATCCCCGGAGAAGGCAATGGCATCCCACTCCAGTACTCTTGCCTGGAAAATCCCATGGACGGAGGAGCCTGGTAGGCTGCAGTCCATGGGGTCGCTGAGGGTCGGACACGACTGAGTGACTTCACTTTCATGCATTGGAGAAGGAAATGGCAACCCACTCCAGTGTTCTTGCCTGGGGAATCCCAGGGATGGCGGAGCCCAGTGGGCTGCCGTCTGTGGGATCGCACAGAGTCGGACACGACTGAAGCGACTTAGCAGCAGCAGCAGCAGGAACAATCCCATTAGGTTGGAATTCGGCTCCCCCACTTTCTAGCTCTGTGACCTTGAGCAAGTTATTTCACTGCTCTGTGCTTCGGTTTCCGAATCTGTGAAAACAAAAAAGTACCTACCACTTAAGTGTACTACGAGGATTTAAGGAGGTATTTGTAAAAGCGCCTTTTTTACCATCTGAGCCACCAGAAGACCTGGGTTCGATCCCTGGGTTGGAAAGATCCCCTTGGAGAAGGAAATGGCAACCCACTCCAGTATTCTTGCCTGGGAAATCCCATGGACAGAGGAGCCTGACGGGCTACAGTCCACGGGGTCACAAAGAGTCGGACAAGACTTAACGATTAACATTTTCACTTTTCATAAAAGCACCTGACGCAGAGCTTGTGATCATAAGTGTTTCTTCCCTTCTCTTGGTTTGGTAGAATATGTTTACTAAGGACAGGTGAGATACACAGAGGCCTGCCCTATCCTTCCGACTGGTATCAAATCGGAGGCCTCTAGATACCATGCCCCCCAAACAAAAATAAGACCAGAAGAATGTTAAGTAAAGCTGCTGTCTGCCTGCCAAATGCATAGCTGATCCTCTTGGTCCATGGGCTTGTTTGAGGGAGTCATACCTCTATGCCAGGCTTGTCACAGTCTGTTCTTCCTGTGATCAGAAGCAGTCATTTGCAAGACTGCTGGCCTGAGGAACGGTTTCTCTTTGTGAAGCTAATTAATCCATGAAGTACTTTGAACTTTGCTCCCTCCTGCACAAATCCCCTCTCCCCATCCTTCTCCTAGCTAACCTCTCCTCCTGCTGGCCTCAACTTTAAACATTAATTCTGCAGGGAAGCTTTCCAGACAATCAAACTAGGCTATACTTTCCCGGAGCACTTTGCACACCGACAAGTAATGAAAGGGTCACACGGTTCTGTATATAGACTGTTTTCCCTGCTAGGCTCGAAGCTCCTGAGGGAGAGACAGGGCCTGTTTTGTTCACCTCTATGACCTCAGCATCTAGCATAGCACCTGGCACATGGTATGTCCTCAGAATAATTGTTGACTGGCTAGATGATGCCTGTAGTCCCCCTCAGTCTTAGGATTCTAGTGTCACACAGGCAGGCTATTCCCCTGTAAACCCCCAATGGCAAGGCCATGGCTGACTAGCCAGAGTCCATTCTGGGAATGGTTTGAGATACCTTGAAATATCCCCTCCCCTCTTTCTCTCTCCTTTCTCTCTTTGTCTCTCCTTTCTCATCACCATCACCATTCAGCCTCTGCTGAATTATCCAGTGATTCTAACAGCTCTTTTGGGTTCTGACATAGGAGAGCAAGCCAGGATAAACATAGCACCAGCTCTGTGTGTTTCAGATACCAGATCAAAGTCCTAAGTCCTGGGTAACAAAGATAAAGTCCTTAATTGCCCCGCCTGGTGCACAGTCCCAGGCTGGCAGATGTGTAGGAGAGGCCTGGATTGGGGAGTCATGATAGCTCAGACTGTGACTGCCAGGAGAAATGTGGTTTCTAGAGTCAGAGGTCAAGAAGCTCCCCTCCCACTGAGCGCCGGAGAAGAGTTCAGAATGAACAGGAAGTTCAACACAGAGAGAGCCGGCCGACAGGCAGCCCTGAAGGAACCATCCATCAGAGGCTCAGATTGTAACTGCTCTTCTGTGTGTTGGCTTAAAAATCAAATTCCGTTCTAGACAAATTTCCTTATTGCATGCAAGCTGCTCTAATTTCAAGAATGTCAAATACGCGGCCAAATGCAATTACACTTTAAGCACAGCACTCACTTGAAATATAGCACAAATTTCTAAACCAATTTTAATCACATTACAGAGAGGGCAGACATGCTTAGCAATCTGAAATTCCACCTTATCCAGAGAGCCTCTCTTGATTAGTTAGAAGAGTGGCCAAATTGTTGACTCTGCCCTGCCTATTCTCCTGTTTGCTCTCTGCTGTCAGGTAAGCATTTACCCTTATTCTTGTACATAATGTAGATGTGTTTGTTGATTATTCATTCTGCCCTGGTTATCTATTTGCTTGATTAATCACAGGAGCAGCCTTTCGGCTGTTTCTTTCTATTTCCCCTCTGTGAGCCTACGCCTGGCTTTGGATTCCATTCATGCAGCGTGGGCCCTAGCCCCACTCCTGCCCAAATGTTTAGTGGATTCTTTGAGAATGAAAGCTCTGGGAGCCGTAGACCAGATCTGGTGGTGGCTGAGACAATATGTAGCAGCAAGTCCAAGCTCAGCCAGAATGTAGGCATAGGTGATTTCTGTCTGGACAGTGGGTCCAAGCACCTTAACATCACTCTGGTCTGGGAGACTGGCACACTCGTTGTGGGTCAGCGGCACTTGAGATGGCTGTATATATATTTCTACCATGGGGTAGCTGGAAGAAGGACCATATGAGCGCTCTCTGTGATCCCCAGCCCAGTGACCAAGACCTGAAGGAACCACACTCAGGGGCCAGCTAATAGTAGGGAGATCAGAAACTAGCTAGTTAGAGGGCCTGCAACTGACCTTTGGAGTTCTTCCAGGTGGAAAAATCTAGGCTGCTGATCTCTGGGTTGCCCCAAAGGCTGCAGAACCATCATTCAGGTGGGAGAGGATTCCAGGCTCCACACACAGCCTGAATCTCATGCTCGCTTGCTCCTGCTGGCTTGTGTGTGCGTCTCTCTCTCTCATCTTCAGTTCCTGTCCTCAACTCTGTGTGTGTGTGTGTGTGTGTGTGTGTGTATTAATATATAGATACTGTCTGTTTCTTTCTCTCTTTTCTCTCTTTCTCAGTACTTCTCTCTCTTTCACTTTTTTTCTATGTGTGTACATGTGTCTCTTTTGGTTTCTCTGTATCACTATCTCTGAGTCTGTCTCTCTCCTCTCTCCCTCTCTCTTTCACCCCCACTCACTCCTCTCTCTGTCTGCTCTTTCTGATTCTTGCTCTCTCATCTCTGTCCGTTTCTGTCTGTCTCTGTCTCTCTGTGAGTGTGTGTCTCTCTCTTCTCTGTCTCTCTTTCTTCTCTGTCTCTCTTTCTTCACTGCTCACTTCACAGGCCCAGATACAGAAACACCACTTTTTCCCTTTGACAAACCCACACATTTCACTTAGAAATGAAGGGGAAAGAATCTGGCCCAAAGCACAGATACTGCCCAGTCAGAATGTTAAGCCCTTAACTCTTCTTCTGGTATGTGTTGAGGCCACAGGACTTGAGCTGCCACAGAAACTGCTGTCCTCCCAGAACCTGGCTAACTGGGATATTCATGCATTGGACAACTTCCTGGGGCTGGTAGAATCAGGTGGAGGAGATTGGAGATGAAGCTAGACTTCATGGAGTAGATAACAGACTTTTAAAGTCTATCTATCCCTGATGTGAGATTCTAAGATTTTAGGCTTGTAACTTAACTCAAACCTGAAATAAGCACAGTATTAAATTCTGGGCTTCATACATTAAAGGGAACAAACCAGACTATGTCCAGAGAAGAGTGAGTAGAGTGGAACAGGGAATCGAGGCCATATCACCATCTCACAGCTGACACGAATTATGTACCTACTGTGCAGACGTTGGACTAAGTACCAGGCATAGATTAATAAGGCACAGCTTCTTGCCTTCAAAGAGTGATCCAATCTAGAAATATGAGTTTAATAATAATAATCCACACTCACCAACTGCTTCCAATATGTCTAATGCTGTTGTAGACTTTTGCATGTATTATCTGGTTTAGTTCCCATTTACAGGTGAGAAAACTGAAACCCAGAGAAGTTACACTTTGTGACAGTTTAATAAATAAATCTTTATTTATTTATTGAAAGAGGGCTCTCTAGCCTGGAGAAGAGAGGATTCGTGGGTCACTTGTCTTCAGACTTCTGTCAGAGCCCAAGAGAACAGACGTATGTGGCTCCAGAGAGCAGAGCTGGAACCCAGGAACGGATACACACTGGGACTCAATACAAGGGGGGAAATCTGTCTTAGGAATCAGAGTGGTCCATGTCTGGAACAGGCTTCCCAGGGAGGAGGAGGGATGTCTAAGCAGAGGCTGCATGACCATTCAGGAAGGGAAGAGGGGGAATGTCTAAAGGTCTCTCATAGTTGTGGCAAGGCTGCACATCTCCATTTCCTGGCTGCACACTGGCTTAAAGATCCAAACATACTTTTAAAGTCCTCTGGGGATCCACACTTCTGTTACCAAAGAGAAATGTGTCTCCCTCTGTACCCAGGAAGCCCCTGTGGCGTGTTTGTGTTCATCTTCCTTCACACATTTCCCAATTCTCTTACCCCGCTCTAAGGAGTTTGGGCCATCCATGTCTTGCAAAAGAATACCACCCACAGTCTTTCCCCATAGTTTCCTACTCAGGCCTTGGGCTGACATTTTTGCTGTGAAAACTGCAGACCAAGAGTCAAGCAGTGACTCTTTCTCAGTCGGGGTCAGACCATAGCAGATGACCAACAGACCAGTCACCACAAGCCAGGTCCACATGGCCAAAAGACCCTTATACCTCATACATGGTGAACTGTGATCACCCATTTATCAAACCCAGGTGATCTTCTGACTGCCAAGGTAAATACTCTTGGCCTTCCTCTAAGTCTGGCCCAAAGCAGAGCGTCTGGCCCAAAGCAGAGCATCTGGCAGTGAAGAAGGTTGCTAGAAGCAGCCAAGCTTGTGAGGTGGTCAGGCATGGCCCTCGGGGTCACCCCTTTCATGGCCTTCAAGTTCTGGTAGTGAAGGTCCAGACTGGCCAAGAGAGAGCAGCCAAGGCCCTTGCTTGGGAAGGCTACTCTGCTCGAAGCCAGAGAAGTCAAGGCACTGAGCTCCTGTCGGCAGGGAGGCTGTGACTGGGAGTCCTTCATGCCCTTCAGAAAGAGCTTCCATGGAGAGAAGCGCAGGCCTCAGAAGGTCCCTGGAGTTAAAGTCATCCCCACATTGCCCGACCGTGCTACCCGAGGGCTTCCCACATGGCTCAGATGGTAAAAAATCTGTCTATAATGCAAGAGACCCAAGTTCGATCCCCAGGTCAGGAAGATCCCTTGGAGAAGGAAATGACTACCCACTCCAGTATGCTTGCCTGTCTTGCCTAGAGAATTTCATGGAATTCTGTGGACAGAGAAACCTACAGTTCATGGGGTCACAAAGAGTCAGACACGACTGAGAAACTAACACTTTCACTTTCCATGTTGCCTGAGAGAGCCAGGGAGCAAATGGTGGTGAGGGAAGACTCCTGGATGTAAGACCCTGGGCTTGTTCCATGAAGGCCCAAATGCTTCACTAGGAAGACTGCCCTGAAAAGACTTTGTGGAGGGGGCTTTTGAGGGGTTCTTCCCCTCTGGCCCTGTGCCCCCAACACAGGTGCAACCCCTTATTCCCCCAGTCCACATAATCTCAAAGAATCAGGTGGGTGAAGACTAAATGAATAATATTTGTCCAGAGATGTCAAGGGCAAATGGACAGTGCAGAAGTAGGGACTAGCCTCAGAACTAGTGGTGCCATGGGTTGTCACATTCTGGAAATGGTTCCAGGCCATTATGAGGTGCTGAAGGGCAGGAAGCCTACCAGGGAAATCTCTTGGGGAATGCTGCCTACTTAGGTCAAGTGCGATATGCCAAGATAATACTTTCAGGTTGAACATTATATCATTGTACCAACTGCAACCCCCTAAGCTGGGGATAGGGGACTTGATTCTAGAAAGACTAGGGAGTTGTCAGGTTAAAATAGAGGAGATGTTTTTGGATGAGTAGAAGTAGGAAGTACTCAGTTATGACCCAGGTCTAATACCTGAAACTTGTATGCCCTCAGCTATGGATAACTGCAGGCCACTGGGCTCCAGTGGAGCTGCCACAGGTTGGGAGGCTGAAGATGGAAATGCAATGAAGAGAATTCTTGGCTGAGGTGAGCTACTACACCATGGGCAAGCCAGCAAATTTCCAGAGTGTAGCTGTTGCTCAGGCTGATGTCCAACAGAAAAGGGGATCTGAGAAGATGCCCCGAGCCAGGCAAATCATGTGGTTGTTTGAGAGATTTAGGCTCTCCAGGGAGCTGAGTTTGATCACCTGGTAAGCAGTCATGTCACTGTTGTGGTAGTTGACTGAGAGGTCCAGAACCCGAGGGTAACACAAGAACTAGAGCACTCTGTCATTAGCCAGATGGTCATGGTCCAAGAGACTGGCTGCCAGGGTGAGGGAGCTGAGCTGACAAAGCTGGCCAAGGGCTTCTGAGGCTAGAAGCTCCAGCTGGCTACCCCTGAGGCCCAAGCCTTGGTTGCACCATCCCCTCTAGGACTTTTACGAGGTTGTGAGAGAGGTCGAGTTGTTCCACACTCTGTTAGCCCTGCCAGAAAAGTTTGGAAGCCGAGACCCTGGCAAGAAACACTCAGCCTGGCCGTCAGGGTGGAGGAGAGAAAAGAATATCCTGCGAACTAGACAGAATCGGGTGGAGTTGGGGAGAAAGAGCTAAACCCCATTTACACACACACACACACACACACACACACACAGAGGCACACAAGGTCTTGAGCACTTCCCTTGGCATTGCCACATACATTACCTCACTCCAAGAAATAGGAGTGGTTGTTCCTACTTTATAGATAATGAAAGAAGCTCAGAGAAGTAAAGTGACCTGCCCAGTGTACAGGGTTTTAACCCAAGTCTGGCTGACTCAAAACCTATGCCCTTTCTACTATTTATCTTGCCTCCTTGAGCGTATCTTTTTCTAGTTCAAAAAGCCCTTGTTCTCTATGGCAACAGGAAATTTGTTTCCATCCATGAATGAATCAGGCGATCCTACAGTACAATACAATCAATACAGTCCTTGAATGTTAGGGCTGGAAGAGACCTTCGAGACTATTTCTCTCTGACAACATTCTCATTTTATAGCTGGAACAATGAAAGGCTCAGAGAGGGGAACAGGTTTGTCTAAGGCAACAGCAAACCTGAGTCTGAATCTGACCGCTCACCCTGTTCCCCAGGAACTCACCAAGTGGGGGCAAAGAAGAGGGAGAGGCAACAATGGATCCATGTATAGATTGTTTATACATGGATAGACACTGCCTTCCCCTGGTTACTCTTTTCGTGGAGATGGGGCACCCATCGAGGACAGGAGAAACCTACTTCTAGCCTTTTCTCTTGGGAGAAAGGTCAACCAGGGAAGTTCTCCTCCCACCACCCCCCCACCACCCCATGCCAATACTCCCCAAAATAACTTACTGAATAAAAATTCATCTTGGGGTAAAAACACATGAGTCCAATTCCTGATTTCACCATTGACTAGCCTAACAATCTTAGGCAAATTCTGCCATTGCCTTGAGCCTCACTTTTCTCGTATGTAAAATAGTGATGGTAATACCTCCCTCATAGATTTGTTGTGGAGATACAACGCGATGGCATCTATAAAGCGCTCAACACAAAGTACCCACATGTAAGTATTCATTTGTCCCTTTCTTATCCACGACAAACTTGTATATTTTCACCCCTGAGTGGGCCAGAAAGGCAAAAGTCCCCAGTACAGGGAAGATAGCCTTGGGGCAGAGGGGCAGAATTTCTACTACTGCCCATGAGGTGCAGAGACAGCCAGGCCAGAAGCAGTCTGAGTTCTAACTGGGCCTTGCAGTTGGGTTCCTTTAGTTTTCCTCCAAACTGTGAACTGGGCTGGACCTTGGGTAACTTTAAATACTCCCATGCCAGGGCAGGAAGTGCTGATAAAAGATGGGAAAAGCAAGAACCAACAATTCGCCCTGGGTAAAAGTAATGCAGAGGACAGGATGAAGGCGATTGAAAGTGAAAAGGAAATTGAGGAGAAGCGCTGGACTTTCCTAACCTCTCTGAATGCCAGGAAATAAACAAACTGGGATACCTTCCTGGACTGGCCTATGAGTTTCCCTCCAGTCCTTGGGGACTGCTATAGGGAAACTCCTCAAGTGGAAGGGAAATGCAGGCTCTGAGTAAATTCACCAGCCTTTCAGCCCCTGTATCATGGGACTCTGGCTCCGAGATGAGAGGGAAGTCAGAGGGTGGGAGCCATGCTGAATCAGGGATAGGCCCTACCACTTGGCAGGTAAAGGGCTGGGTGGCCCTTCCTCCAGTTATTCCGTTAATTAGTATCAGGTGCTGTGGGGAATAGAGGAGCCTCGTCTCACCTATATTAAAAACAAAAACAACCTGTACCATAATTTCCTTCCCTGGCCCTAGCACTCCTTCTTTTTTCAGGCAAGCTTTATAGAAAAACTTGGTTGTTGATTTCTTCCTCTGAAAAGAATCCATACTCTTCATCTGTTAGTCTCCATCCCCACTACAACTTCTCCCATCTGAGCCCAGCTCATCTCTCACCTCCTTCCAGTCTCTGCCCTTCTTCAAGGTAGCTGGATCGCCAAGCCAGCAAGTGTAACCATCCATTTCCTTGCTTTAAACTCTTTGATGGCCCCCCACTGCATGCCAGATTAGGTCCCAGTCTCCTTCTCATGAGGCCTTTTGGGATCTGGCCCCTGTCTTTATTTCTTGTCACTTCCCCATAAAAAAACAATCATTCAGTCATACTTTACTTACAGGTACTCTGGGATATACACATATTGTTTCATGCCTCTGTCTATTTGCACCTACCATTCTTTCTTGCTGGGATTCTCTTTCCAGCTTGATTGCTTGGCATATTTTGACCTGACCTATGAGCTACAGCTGAAACATGGTCTCTTATGTGAAGCCTTCCTTGATCTCCCACCTTCTCTTGGCTTCAGTCTTCTAGTCAGCTAAGCAGCACCCTCCTAACACTCACTAGTCAGTTCTTGTCAAGTCTGGTCTTATTTATCCCCATCCCTGACCCTGATTTTTCTTCAGTGGAGCCTTCTTCCATATAATGTTGTATACATACAGCATTATCCCATTAAGTCTCCCTACCACCCTGTGAGTTTGGAACCATTATTAACCTCATTTTACAGCTGAGAAAACTAAGGCTTGAAGAATCTGGGTCAGTTACCCAACATCACCCAGGATACAGGGTTAATAAGTGTTAATACAGTGGAGATGCAAACCCAGGCTGATTCAAAAGGTTTCACCCTGGCACCAAAAGCACCTAGCCTTTACCCCTAAACATCCCTTAAGGCAGAGGCTTGCTGAAGCTGGGCAGAAGTGGAGAGAAAATATCTTTAGGTCCCTATGCCCTGATGTCCTAGAGGCTGCAGACAATGACCTTGGAGCAGCCCAGTGCCTAGTATCTGTGGCTTCTGGAAAGAAACTAGTACCTTTCTTAGGAGAAAAAGATGCAAGGCTTCAGGCACTAACGCTGCCTGCTTCAACAGCTCACACGAAATTCCCTGGCCCAGACTTGACAGAGAAGGTCAAACAGTCCTGGGCAAGACTGACAGCCGGCAGGGAAAAATCAAGGGGCAGAGGCAGGGGGGCGAGCAAATGAAGCCAGAGTTCAGGCTCCAACTGCCACCTGGTGGTCACCTTAGAGAGGCAAATGGATGGGGCTGGCTGGGGTTCTGTCTTGGCACAAGCCACGAGGCAGAAAGACTGCTGGTCCTGGCTCACAGCATTCTTTCACTCACTCATTCATTCATCTATCTATCCTCTCATTTCTTCATTCATTTTACAAAGGTGTCTTGTACTAGGCACAGTTTTGTTGTTGTTTTTCAGTTGCTAAGTCATGTCCAACTCTTTGTGACCCCGTGGACTACAGCACACCAGGCTCCTCTGTCCTCCACTATCTCCCGGAGATTGCTCAAATTCATGGCCATTGAGTCGGTGATGTTATGACTCAATGGTAAAGAATCAGCCTGCCAATGCGGGAGATGTAATTTTGATCCCTGGGTCAGGGAGATCCCCTGGAGAAGGAAATGCAACCTACTTCAGTATTCTTGCCTAGAAAATCTCAAGGACAGAGGAGCCTGGCAGGCTACAGTCCATGAGGTCACAGAAGAGTCAGGCACGACTTAGGAACTAAACAACAACAATAGGCACAGTTTAGGCACTGGGAGTAAAGCAGTGAACAAAACAAAAATGCCTGCTGTCATTGAGCTCATAGTTTAGTGGTAGGAGACAGACAAAAAATAAATAAGTAGATGACATTGAGTATTAATTAGATGGTGGTGAAAAAAGAAAAGTGAAAGTCACTCAGTCATGTCCGACTCTTTGCAACCCCATGGACTATACGGTCCATGGAATTCTCCAGGCCAGAATACTGGAGTAGGTAGCTGTTTCCTTCTCCAGGGGAATCTTCCCCACCCAGGAATCAAACCCAGGTCTCCCTCATTGCGGGCAGATTCTTTACTAGCTGAGCCACCAGGGAAGCCCAAGAAAACTGGAGTGGGTAGCCTATCCCTTCTCCAGGGGATCTTCCTGACCCAGGAATTGAAGCGGGGTCTCCTGCATTGCAGGCGGATTCTTTACCAGCTGGGCTACCAAGATGGTGATGAATGCTATGGTGAAAACACAGGGAAAGGGAAGAGGCAAAGGCTTTGTCATTTTAAATAAAGTCTCACTGAGAAGATGAAGCTTCAGAAAAGACTTCAAGGAGGTAAGGGAGGTAGCAGTAGAGATGTCTGTGGAAAGAAGGCTTTGAGATAAGGAAACAGCCCAGGAAAGATTCTACTGCTGATGCTGCTGCTAAGTCACCAGTCATGTCCGACACTGTGCGACCCCATAGACGGCAGCTCACCAGGCTCCCCCATCCCTGGGATTCTCCAGGCAAGAACACTGGAGTGGGTTGCCATTTCCTTCTCCAATGCATGAAAGTGAAAAGTGAAAATGAAGTCGCTCAGTCGTGTCCAACTCTTCACGACCCCATGGACTGCAGCCTACCAGGCTCCTCCATCCATGGGATTTTCCAGGCAAGAGTACCAGAGTGGGGTGCCATTGCCTTCTCTGAGGAAAGATTCTAAGGTAGGAGCATATGTGATGTGACTGAGGGGCAATCAGGAGGCCAGTGTGGCTGGAGCAGAGTGAATAAGGGGAGGAGTAATAGGAGATAAAGGGTTTCACTGGTGGCTCAGTGATAAAGAATCCACCTACAATGCAGGAGACGGGGGTTCAATCCCTGGGTCAGGTCAGGAAGATTCCCCTGGAGAAGGGAATGGCTACCCACTCCAGTATTCTTGCCTGGGAAATCCCATGGGCAGAGGCACCCAGTGGGCTACAGTCCATGGGGGTCACAAAAGTCAGACATGACTTAGTGAGTAAACCACCACCACTAATAGGAGATAAACATGGAGAAGTAAAGAATCTGCCTGCAATGTGGGAGACCTGGGTTTGATCCCTGGGTTGGGAAGATCCCCTGGAGAAGGGAAAGGCTACCCACTCCAGTATTCTGGTCTGGAGAATACATAGGGTAGTAAAGAGTCGGACACAACTGAGCAACTTTCACTTACTCACATACTTATGGAGAGGTAGGCAGGGTTAGATCCGGTGGGGCTCTGAAGACCTGTTTTATATACCTACTGAGTGAAATGGGAGACTGGAAGGGTAAGTTGCCCAGGATCACCCAAGCTAGCAAGTGGCACTAGGCATTCTGTCTCGAAAGCCAGTGCTCTGCAGTACTGACAGGGATAGACACATAGACCAGTGGGGAAAAAGAACCCAGAAATAGACCCACACAAATCTTTCCAACTGAGTTTTGACAAAGGTACAAAGCAACTCAATGGAGGAAGGATAGTCTTTCCAACAAATGGTAGTAGAGCAATTGAACAACCATAGGGAAAAAATAAATCCCAACTTTATTAAAAAAATGAGTTGCAAAAAAATGGATTGCAGACTTAAATGTATAACATAAAATTATAAAACTCTTAGAAAAAATAGGAGAACATCTTTAGGACTCAAACATGTTTGGAATCAAACATGTTTGACTCTAGGCAAAGAGTTTTTAGGCTTGACAATAAAAGCACAATCCATAAAAGTAAAAAATGATAAATTGGACCTCATCAAAATTAAACATTTTGCTATGTGAAAGACATGTTTGATTCACACAAAAAGACAAGAATATTCATAGCAGCCTTACTCATAGTAGCCAAAACCTGAAACAATCCAGATGTCCTTCATCAGGTGAATGGTTAAACAAACTGATACATCCATACCATGGGATACTTATTATTCAGCAGTAAAAAGAATGAACTCTTGATATAGCTAACAACTTGGATGAACCTCCAGAGAATTATGCTGAGTGAAAAAAGCCAATTCTAAAAGGTTATATACTATGTGATTCCATTTTATAAAATTCTTGAAATAACAAAATTATAGACATGGAGAACAGATTTATGATCACCAGGGACTAAGAATGAAGGGAAGGAAGTAGATTATAAAAGGACAACACGAGGAATTCCTTGCGATGATTGAACACCTCTGTGTCTTGACCCAGGCTGTGGATACATGAATCTCCACATTTGATAAAATTGCATTAGAACTACACACACATACACACACACACACACACACACAGACAGATGAGTTCATGTGAAACTGGTGAAATCTGAATAAGCTCTGTGGATTGTATCAGTGTCCATTAACTTGTTTTGATACTGTATTGTAGACAGAGAGGATGCCAACATTGGCAGAGGTAGGGTAAAGGATGTACAAGACCTCCTTGCAGCTTCCTGTGAATTACTTCAAAATAGAGATCGCAAAACAAACAAAAATCTTAGAAGAAACCATTCGAGATTCTAAACAATAAACTCAGAGTATTTGATCAAAAAAGTTTGAAGATCTCCACTATGTCAGTTTTTAAGAAAAACAAAAACACCTTAATAGATTTAATAGCACTGATACCCAAAAAAAGTCAGTTCCTCAAGAAAAGATCAAAACTACTTATATTCTGACATTAATAAGGGGATAGTCAAGATGACGCTTAGTCTAATACTCTTACTTTACAGATGGGGGAAATGAGGCTCAGAGACAGGAGGCTATTTGCCAAGGTCATACAGCAGAGAAGAAGGATAGAATTAAATCCTCTTGGTTCCCAGTTTTAGAGAGGATGATAAGAGGCTCAGCAGGGGAAACAAGGTCAAGTGCCTCCCTCTCTGTGGGCCTCTCTTCCTTAAACTCTAACTTAAAATGGCTGATTTGAGTATGTAAAGTGCCTAGCCCAGTGCCTGGCACCTAATTGGTATTTTATAAACTGTAGTTTCCTTACTCCCTTTGTTGGGGGGGGGGGGGCCCACCACGCCTTCATTCAAAGCCAGAGGGAAAGAGACAAAGATTACAGCCACAGCAGGGAGTCACCCTTACCTTCCTTCCAGTTCACCGCGATTTCTAGACCTCTAGTAGGGATTGATCCTGGTTATGTCCTGGGGGTAGGGTTGAGGGTCACCATGGAGATGCCTGGAAGGATGGGGACAAGATTTCTGTTTCTATGGTGACTGCCTGAAAAGCAGGATGTGATTTGGAAGAAAGGTTAGGGAGCATAGAGTTCTTTCCATAGAGATGGGGTGGGGGCTCTCTGAGCCTCATCTGGGGATGGAGGTAGGGGAATTAGAGAAATGAAGCCACTCATCTCCATGGCAACCGATGGGGAAGGGGTGGAGTCACCCAGGGAACAGCAGGTGGTAAAGCTTTCTATCATGCTAGAAAGCTGCTAGGAGTTCACTTAGAGCTATTTAAATGTTTTCAATGTTTCTCCATATAGCACCTAAATTCATCTCTCATATCACCAGTATGCCTCCACACTTTGGAAAGACTGACTAGTATACCTACTGTAGTCTCTTTCAGAGCTACTGTATGGGGGGCAGTTAAGACATTATCTAAGTTTTTTGGAAATAAGTGCCATACAAATGGGCATGCAGTAGCTCCTGCTTGCCTTGCAATCCATGGAAGCAGGGGTTTTGTCTGTTTCATTTGCTCCAGCACCTAGAACAGTGTCTTGCACATCCACACATCCAATGAATGCATGTTGAATGAATTAATTACCTACCTCTTGTTGCCTCCAACTGTAAGTTCCAATAATATTGAAATACTTCAAGTTCCCTATACATCCTGTCACTATTCAAGACTCAGGTTGGGCATCATCTCTTTTGAGAGTCCATCTATGAACCCTTTGAATAAGTTTCCCTTCTGGGTGTTTCTGTCATACCTACCATGTATCACTATAAAATCATATACCACTTTACACTGAGACAGTGGAAACAGTGTCAGACTTTATTTTGGGGGGCTCCAAAATCACTGCAGATGGTGATTGCAGCCATGAAATTAAAAGACGCTTACTCCTTGGAAGGAAAGTTATGACCAACCTAGATAGCATATTCAAAAGCAACCTTTGCCAACAAAGGTCCATCTAGTCAAGGCTATGGTTTTTCCAGTGGTCATGTATGGATGTGAGAGTTGGACTGTGAAGAAAGCTGAGTGCCGAAGACTTGATGCTTTTGAACTGTGGTGTTGGAGAAGACTCTTGAGAGTCCCTTGGACTGCAAGGAGATCCAACCAGTCCATCCTAAAGGAGACCATTCCTGGGTCTTCATTGGAAGGACTGATGTTGAGGCTGAAACTCCAATACTTTGGCCACCTTATGCGAAGAGTTGACTCATTGGAAAAGACCCTGATGCTGGGAGGGATTGGGGGCAGGAGGAGAAGGGAACGACAGAGGACAAGATGGCTGGATGGCATCACCAACTCGATGGATATGAGTTTGAGTGAACTCCAGGAATTGGTGATGGTCAGGGAGGCCTGGCATGCTGCGATTCACGGAGTCGCAAAGAGTCGAACACGACTGAGCAACTGAACTGAACTGATTGTCTCTCTCCTTCACCTAGCAGTTAGTGCCCCAGGAACAAAGACTATACATACTGATATCCCAGCTGCTAGCACAGTGGCTGGCACATAATAGGTCCTTAATAAGTATTGAAGTAAACCGAATGCCTCCCTATTGCTTACAGCACATCAAGTTCTACGCACTTCTGGCTGACTCTGCATCCTCCATAAAATGGGTCAGCCTACTGACTACAGCCCCATGAAATTAAAAGACGCTTACTCCTTGGAAGAAAAGTTATGACCAGCCTAGATAGCATATTCAAAAGCAGAGACATTACTTTGCCAACTAAGGTCCGTCTAATCAAGGTTATGGTTTTTCCTGTGGTCATGTATGGATGTGAGAGTTGGACTGTGAAGAAGGCTGAGCACCGAAGAATTGATGCTTTTGAACTGTGGTGTTGGAGAAGACTCTTGAGAGTCCCTTGGACTGCAAGGAGATCCAACCAGTCCATTCTGAAGGAGATCAACCCTGGGATTTCTTTGGAAGGAATGATGCTAAAGCTGAAACTCCAGTACTTTGGCCACCTCATGAGAAGAGTTGACTCATTGGAAAAGACTCTGATGCTGGGAGGGATTGGGGGCAGGAGGAGAAGGGGACGACAGAGGATGAGATGGCTGGATGGCATCACGGACTCGATGGACGTGAGTCTGAGTGAACTCCAGGAGTTGGTGATGGACAGGGAGGCCTGGCGTGCTGCGATTCATGGGGTCGCAAAGAGTCGGACACGACTGAGCGACTGAACTGATGCAACCTTACTTCCTTTTACTTTTTAGCACAATCTGTTATATGTCCATTCCCCCTTTCCTTCTTCTCTAGAGATGTAATTTCCCCCTTCTTTTGTAGTGTAGGATAGTAGTTAAAAACATGGGCTTTGAGATAGGATCTGGATTCAGTGGCTGCTGCTGCTGCTAAGTCGCTTCAGTCGTGTCCGACTCTGTGCGACCCCATAGATGGCAGCCCACCAGGCTCCCCCATCCCTGGGATTCTCCAGGCAAGAACACTGGAGTGGGTTGCCATTTCCTTCTCCCATGCATGAAAGTGAAAAGTGAAAGTGAAGTCGCTCAGTCATGTCCGACTCTTAGCGACCCCATGGAGTGCAGCCTACCAGGCTCCTCCATCCATGGGATTTTCCAGGAAGAGTACTGCAGTGGGGTGCCATTGCCTTAGTTGGGTTCAAATCCCATGATAAGGGAACACTACTGAGCCAGTTATTTTAATCTCTCTGAGCCCCAATTTCTTCATCTGTAAAATAAAGACATAGCAATACCTATTTCTTATGGCAGTTGTAAGGATTCATTGAGAAAATGCATATAAAACACTCAGCACAGTCACCTGACAGTAAATGAGCACTCAGAGAAGGTAAGGTTTTTATTGTTGGAGAAGGCAATGACAAGCCACTCCAGTACTCCTGCCTAGAAAATCCCATGGACAGAGGAGCTTGGTAGGCTGCAGTCCATGGGGTCGCTACAAGTCCGACATGACTGGGCGACTTCACTTTCACTGTTCACTTTCATGCATTGGAGGAGGAAATGGCAACCCACTCCAGTGTTCTTGCCTGGAGAATCCCAGGGACGGGGGAGCCTGGTGGGCTGCCGTCTATGGGGTCGCACAGAGTCGGACACGACTGAAGCGACTTAGCAGCAGCAGCAGCATTCATTTAACATTGAGTCCCTACTTAACAGGTATCAGGTGCTGTGCTGAGACAAACACAGTTGAATGAGACCCTCTCCCTGACCTCAGGCTAGTGAAACACGACTGTGGATAAAGAAAACCAGAGTCCAGTACTATCATAGGGAGATGAATAAGAGAAGGGCACCTCACCTGCAGGTGAAAGATCAAGAAATGCTTCCTTCAGTTAAGTTGTCGGTACTAAATAAAAATTTGCCAGGCAGACAAGGGAGAGAAGGACGCTGCCGGCAGAAGGCACCACCATGCAAATGCATGAAGGCCTAAGAGGACACGATAGTTTTAGAGAACTACGAGGGTCTGCTGAAGGTGGAGCGTAGGATCCATGGGTGAACAGAATGGGAAGGATATCAGCAGCAGAGATATCAGAAAGTCAGGGATGGAGTTTGACCTTTAACAGGATGTGCCCCCCGCCCCCAACCGAGCTAAAGTTATTCCTTACATTCTTACCAAATTCCTATTTGATTATTTGTTTACTGGTCTTTTCCATTGAATTATGGATCCCTTAAGGGCTCAAATCCAGTGTCTTGTCCTTTGAATTCTCAGTGTCTAGAGTTCAGGTGGGCTTCCCTGGTGGCTCAGATGGTAAAAAATCTGCCCGCAGGACTCAGAGTCATGCATTCTGTCCATAAAGAAAAGTTAAAACAAAATTCAAATCCTAGTTTGAAGAATGTCAGTAAACCTAAGCAGGGACTTAACTTTGCTTCAAAAAGTGCACAGAATTCTAAAGGTTTGTTTATTGGAGAAAAAGCTGTTCTTATGAAGAAGAAAAAGAAAGGACAGAAGAAAAGTAGACGAACTAAGACACAGAAAAAGCAGAAGTAATAACCTGAAGCTTTTTTTCCCCTCACTGACTTACTGGTAATAAAATTGTGATAAATCCATGTACTGAGTTTCAGAATTTTTTATATATGTGAAACATGGACACTTTTTCAGTTATTCATGTTGTAATACTACCTTTGAAGCAACTATTTTAAGATGTAGGCAGCTCAGTCATCATGTAATACTGCTGATTGTATGAAAGATGATTTTAAGTGTAGGGTGAACATTTAGAATTTTAGTGGTTATGTATTATTTTACCATATGTTGCAAGTATACCTGTCATTTTTAAGAGTTACTTGTTGNATGGCAACCCACTCCAGTATTCTTGCCTGGGAAATCCCATGGACAGAAAAGCCTGGTAGGCTACAGTCCATGGGGTCACAAACAGTTGGACATGACTGAACGACTAACACACGCACATATATACACAGGATTCAGGTAGCACATAACACATGTGGAAAGAAGGAAGGGACTTCTACAAGGTCACACTGACACTCAGTCACAGAGGTAGGTCTCAAATATCGGTCTCCAGGGTGTTTTTAACTGCTGTACCACATTCCTCAGAGTTGGATATAAAAGTAGGAATTTCAACCTTTCATTTAATTATGTCTTCATCATACTGGAGTTCTTCCTTTCACGGCTCAGTGAACATCTTGCTACTAGTCAGGCAAAGTCAGACCTCAGAAATACTTAGTGAAGATAGTTGGAAAACTAAGGATTAAGTCATTATTACATATATAATCTTTGGCAAATTATAACCTACTCTTGGCTTTATGCTGCTCACAATTTGATCTCATCTAGTGTTACTGCTGGCTTTACAGGTACGAATATCAGTGGACTATTATTCACTCAAGACAAAACAGCAGTAGATCAAAGATATAAATTGCCAAGTGCCCCAACTCAGACAGGCAGGAAAAGGCCGACTATAACATTTCTCTCATGACTCACAAATTTTATCTAAGATAACAAATCTGTGTTGATTCAAACATGACAAATGAATATCTATCATTTCAAACAGGGAGTCACAACTGGGAATACTTAAAAAGTTCATCTCTTTTCTATATTCATGCATAGATTACTTAAAATGCTTCCTACTATTTTCTCATGATTTTAACTTACTCTATATACTGTTGCCCAGTTAGTCACCTTAGCTCTGTGACTTTGGGCAAGTTACCTAACTTCTCAGAGTCTCGGCTTCTTCATCTGCTAAATGAGGGGGCTATGCTATTAGTAGATTAGTCCCTCAGGCTTCCCAGGTGGCTCTAGTGGTAAAGAACCCACCTGCCATTGCAGGTAGATGTAAGAGACGTGGGTTCAATCCCTGGGTCAGGAAGACCCCCTGGAGGAGGGCATGGCAACCCACTCCAGTATTCTTGCCTGGAGATCACATGGACAGAGAAGCCTGGGGAGCTACCATCCATAGAGTCACACAGAGTTGGACACAACTGAAGCAACTTAGCACACACACATGCACTTGAGTCCCTCAGAGGTGCTTTGGTGCCTTGGGTGCCACTGCACAAGTTGGGGGAAAGATGGGTTAAGTTGGCAGGCTTCTCGGTATCCACTTCAAATACAGCAGCCTTTTGGACATTATGGTCCTGTCTAAAATTCGGTTTGGAAAAAGAGTTCTGCTACTACACAAAGTTTAATATTACATTTATAAGATTTCTTAAGGGCCCTTATAGATCCCCTAAACTGGGATTTTAAAAAAAATTTCCCATACACAACAGGGATTTAATGTGATAAAATGTTTATACACAGGAACACAATAAACAGCTCATTTTTAGTATTACTTTTTTTCTAACCACTTTTTAATCTTGGTATTATCTCAAAATAAGATGCAATGCAATACTTAAAATGATGATGTGAATATATCATATGCACTTTGAAAGTGATTGGCAATTCTCATGAAGACTGTATGTCGAAAGCCATAGAAAAATGGCTTACAAAGTTCAAGACCAAATTCAAAAATCTATGTCTTAATTCAAACAAATGTGCAGGAATGAATTATCTTTAAACTCACAATTACTGTGTCTAAGTCTCCTTCACAAGTACAGTATCTTTCTTATTTGTATTCTTGGCCAAGGCAGACTCTGAAAGTTCAGTTTACCAGACTCATTAGAAGTGCCAGACAAATCAGACTGGCAATTCACCAGAGCTTCCTTTCCTCCTCAGCTTCTAAAGTATTGCGAAGGGAGGCTTATTAGAATCACCTGGGGAGCTTTTTCAACCCACACTTATGCCATTCTCCTTTCCAAGTACTCACTGGCGAAGGAAATAGCACCCCACTCCAGTACTCCTTGGAAGAAAAGTTATGACCAACCTAGATAGCATATTCAAAAGCAGAGACGTTACTTTGCCGACTAAGGTCCATCTAATCAAGGCTATGGTTTTTCCTGTGGTCATGTATGGATGTGAAAGTTGGACTGTGAAGAAGGCTGAGCACCAAAGAATTGATGCTTTTGAAGTGTGGTGTTGGAGAAGACTCTTGAGAGTCCCTTGGACTGCAAGGAGATCCAACCAATCCATTCTGAAGGAGATCAGCCCTGGGATTTCTATGGAAGGAATGATGCTAAAGCTGAAACTCCAGTACTCTGGCCAGCTCATGCAAAGAGTTGGCTCATTGGAAAAGACTCTGATGCTGGGAGGGATTGGGGGCAGGAGGAGAAGGGGACGACAGAGGATGAGATGGCTGGATGGCATCACGGACTCGATGGACATGAGTCTGAGTGAACTCCGGGAGTTGGTGATGGACAGGGAGGCCTGACGTGCTGCGATTCATGGGGTCGCAAGGAGTCGGACACGACTAAGCGACTGAACTGAACCGAACCAGTACTCTTGCCTGGAAAATCCCATAGACGGAGGAGCCTAGTAGGCTGCAGTCCATGGGGTCGCGAAGAGTCGGATACGACTGAGCGACTTCACTTTCACTTTTCACTTTCATGCATTTGAGAAGGAAATGGCAACCCACTCCAGTGTTTTTGCCTGGAGAATCCCAGGGACGGGGGAGCCTGGTGGGCTGCCGTCTATGGGGTCGCACAGAGTCGGACACTGAAGCGACTTAGCAGCAGCAGCAGCACTGGTTTAACTTGGGCCTTCATTCTGTCCCACATAAAAGATCTCTCCATCTTTTAAAATCCTACTCAATTTAAGGTAGATGGAGTAAAGACACCTGAACTTAGAAGACACTGGCTTTGTCACAACTGGCTGGGCAAGTCACTTAACTTATCTGATCTCAACGTTTTTTTCCTCTAATTTTTGAGATCCCCTTCCAACTTTGAAATTCTATGACTGCATGTCATGTCAAAGAAGCTTTCAGACTACTAGCATAGAATGATTTGTCATTTCTTGGGTTTCCAACAATCTGGGCAATACAACATATCCCCTAGTTATATACTGTCCTATATTGCCCTCTAGTTGTTTTTACATGAAAATTTTTTTCTTCTCAATGACAGTTTAAACTATATTTAGTTAAAAATCTTATTTTCCATGGCAGGCAATATGCATTTTAATTAACTTAAATCTCCTAGGACAACTCAGGGTGTGTCCTAAGGTGAGGTGAAGTGAACTGAAGTGAAAGTCTCCAGTCGTGTCCAACTCTTTGTGACCCTGTGGACTACACAGTCCATGGAATTCTCCAGGCCAGAATACTGGAGTGGGTATTTGTTCCCTTCTCCAGGGGATCTTCCCAACCCAGGAATTGAAGCGGGGTCTCCTGCATTGCAGGCAGATTCTTTACCAGCTGAGCTACCAAGGAAATCCTAAGGTAATCAGAATATATTTTATTGATTTGTTCAAAGCAATGAGATCTCTTCTCTCGAAGTCCTGGAATTATATTTTTACATCAGTGCAGTAGAATGTGAAAGGGTGGGAGGTGGGAGGGAGGTTCAAGAGGGAGGGGACATATGTATACCTATGGCTGATTCATGTTGATGTATGGCAGAAATCAACACAATATTGTAAAGCAATTATCCTTCAATTAAAAATAAACAAATTTTAAAATTAAAAAAAAATAATGTGAGTCACAAACGTGAACTTGATATGTAATTCTAAATTTTCTAGTAGGCATATTTAAAAAGTGAAGACAAGTGAAATTAATTTTAATAATATATTTAACTCAATATATACACAAAATATTAGCATTTCAACATATAGTCAGTGTAAAAATGATTGAGATATTTTGTATTATTTTTTCATAATTTTTTTCAAAATCCGGTGCATATTTTACATTGACAGCACATCTCAATTCAAATAGCCACATTCAAGTGCTCAATAGCCCCATGTGGCAAGTGGCTACCGTATTGAACAGCGCCGTTCTGCTTAATAGAGCTGCTTTCCAAACCGAAAACTGATTTTTCTATTCATATGATGACATTGGGCACGTAATAAGTACCAGGCACTGGGCTAGCCAGAGGAGCGCAAAGATTAATCAGACTCATACAGGTAAGGGAGATAGATTTGTAAATCACTAGCTGTAATATTGGAGAAGGAAATGGATATGTGGTAGGTGTTCTGATAGAGGTGCACCGAAAATTTTCATTTGGCAGGGGAAAGGGGCTCAAGGAAGTTTTCAGAGGAAGTGACTTTTGAAAACGTGTGTGTGTATAGGAGAGGTGACTTTTGATTGTGTATGTGTGTAAAGGGGTGGCAGTAACTTTTAAGTGTGTGTATGTGTGTATAAGAGGGGTGACGTCACGGGGAAGGGAAGGGGCGAGGATTGGCCGGTAGGAACCCAAAGCTCGAGCTGCTAGGTGGCCGGAAGCCGGAGGGGGGCGCTACTTGCCCTTCGCTCTCACGCGCGCAGACCTGCGAACCCGGCAAGCTGCGCGGAGTTCCGAACCCCTGGCCGCCCTGGCCCTTGTGGCCAGGGAGCGCCTCACGAGGTAAGGCGCTCGCCTGGCCGGCTCCTGGAGTGCTCCTGCTCCTGCCTTCTCGCGCCCGTCCTGGCTCCGAATTCAGCCTCGTCACACCCGCTCCTCAGAGCCGATGGCACAGTCCAGGCCCGGGTCGGCGACGAGGAGTCACGCGAAAAGCAGCGCCTGGGGTTTGCTTTTTTATTTGCGTGTGTGTATCAGTAACAGATGTCTACTACTTGTAACAGGCAGTATAACAAAATGAGTCCATGGAAACGGTTGCTAAGCTGAGTTAACAGCAGCCTACGGAAATTTTCAGTCGCTTAGGTAACAATGGAGCTACTGGCCCAATGCCGCGCCCCTTCCGGTTTCTTCATCTCTCGCCTAGCTCAGCTTTCCCAGGGTTGCCTTTGACCCCGGAAGTGAGGTTTTCCGGGTTCCTCCCTTCCTAAAATGGCAGCTGTCGAAGACGAGTTACTGTTACCGCGGCTCCCCGAGCTGTTCGAAACCAGCAAGCAGCTTTTGGACGAAGTGGAAATCTCAACAGAACCCACCGGCTCCCGAATAATACAAGATAAGGTGTTCAAGGGACTGGATCTCCTGAAGAAGGCTGCAGAAATGTTGTCGCAGCTCGAGTTGTTCAGGTATGGGCGAGAGGGTAGTAACCAAAGGCAGAGAACGTAGGTAATGATGATCACCAAAGGTGGAGCCATTGAGCCTGGGTGGAGGAGACCTTTGAAACTGGGAGCCTTTCTATCCTACCTTCCCCTGCGATCTTGTGTACATTGCTTGCATTCTCGACCTCTCTTCCAAGATAGCTAATTTCCCACGACTCTCCTCCTTAGTTTCGGTTATTTGCAGAGGCATTGGATGTGAGTGCTCTTTCATTGAAGAAAGCCGGCAGCTGTTCCAGGTGCCGCCTCCCTTTGTCCCACCCCGATCCCAGCCCTCCCCTCCCCCGGGAAGCAAGGGCCACAGTTGGAATGCCTAGCCAGACTTCACAGCCTACTCTGCTCTTTGCAGCCAAAATGAAGATTTGGAGGAAATCGCGTCCACCGACCTGAAGTACCTCATGGTGCCAGCATTTCAAGGAGCGTTCGCCCTGAAACAAGTCAATCCCAGCAAGCGTCTAGATCATTTGCAGTGGGCTCGAGAACACTTTTTAAACTACTTAACGCAGTGCCAGTACTATCATGTGGCAGAGTTTGAGCTGCCCAAAACCAAGACCAACTCAGCTGAAAATAACACTGCTAATTCCTCCATGGCCTATCCTAGCATCGTTGCTATGGCATCTCAGAGACAGGCTAAAATAGAGAGGTGGGTCATTTGAGGACTGCCTAATGCCAGTGCTATTGGGGAAGGGTGCATGTTTTTTTCTGGGGGGTGGGAAACAATGGTGTATGTACTCTTTGGGTTCTTATTGAGCATAGGCCCTGGTAAGAGCAAACTCTCAGTTTTTCAAGAAGCCTCTGTCTTGGTTGAAATGATCATACCTGTCAGACTTCTAGCACCTTATGGTTGCCAACAGCAACAATGTAGTTTTAGCAGTGTTTCCCAATCTCTCCCACATCACAGCATAGCAATATTCACAAACGGTACAGTGGGGCACCCCATGGACTCTACAGTCCATGGGGTCACAGAGTTGGACACGACTGAGCAACTTTCACTTCACTTCACTTCGTAGTGGGGTAAGTATCTCTGAAAGGCATAGATATCTTATAACTATAGTCCATT
The DNA here is from genome assembly GCA_006410635.1 of Cephalophus harveyi. Classification (NCBI taxonomy): domain Eukaryota; kingdom Metazoa; phylum Chordata; class Mammalia; order Artiodactyla; family Bovidae; genus Cephalophus; species Cephalophus harveyi. The sequence continues at coordinate 345,760 of SJYT01037436.1, forward strand.
TTTGGTCCATTGATTGAGAAGCTCTGTTCTAACAATACTTGATCAGGTGTGTAACATCCTGAACTAATCTTAATACTGGCATAGCTTCATCATGTGAAAGTGCTCACAGTGTTTAGGAGCTATGCTAGGCAGTGGGGATTCAAACTGGGTATGGGCATTTGTATGAATGTGGGTGGTCTCTTCCTTGGAGGAGCATACAATCTGGTGAGGAAAAGAAGCATAGAAATGATATAAATTATAGAATGATGTGATAAGAAAATGTGTAAAGTATTGGGAGAGCAGAGAAAAAGGGCACCTAACCAAAGAGGGAGCAGGAGAGAAGAGAAGGCTTCCTGGCAGAGGTGACTCCTGTGATGAGTTGCTTAAGGATGCATAGGAGTATTATCTAGAGGAAGAGGAAAGGATGGCTTTAGCCAGCAGACATAATAGCAGTAGAGCAGTTACAGGGGCATTAAAGACCACAGTGTTGGGGTGAAGAACAACTATAAACAGTTAGGTGATGCTGGAACACAAAGTGGGTGGTGAAGAGGGGGGAAAGAATACCGAAAAATGTTGTAGGGTTCAAACCAGGGAGAGCTTGGGGTGTGAGGAAGGTGAAGGAACAACTTTGTTCTGGGAACTTGGGAAGGGGTTTGAATCCCAGCTCCAGCATTTAATCATTCTGACTTTGGGTAGATTGCTTAGCCTCTCACTGCCTTGATTTCCCCAGGTGTAACACTGGATGATAATAGGTCCTGTAAAGTAGTTAGAGAAATGAATTTTAAAAACTCAGCAGTGTCTGATACAGTAAGCACTCAGTCAGCTATTGTTAGATCTTTGTAGCAAAGTACAGGTGGTGGAGTCAGAGACCTGGGTTTGAGACTCAGTTCTACTTATAAGCCATTGAACTTTGGGTAACTTGTGTAACCTGCCTGAGCCTCAGGTTTCCTCATATGTGAAGTATAAGTAACAATGGTACCTATCTCATAGGTTTAAGAGGCATTAATAAAATAAACCATGTAAAACAGCTGCCGCAGTATCTGGCACATAGTAAATATTCTATGTTACCTACTATTAGGCCATGCTAAAGAGCTTGAACTTTGGTTGGTGACTTGGGATCCACTGGAGGTGCCCCCCCCCATCCCACCGCAAAGAGTAGCAAGGTCGTATTTGCCCTTTAACTTGCATAATCTGGCAGCAGTTAGGAAGCATTCTGAGGGAGAAGATTAGATCCAATTAGGTCACAGAGGTGATGGAGGCCTCACTATCCCAGTGGCAGAAGGGATGGGGGGATATATTTATTTATAGGGTTGAATCTGCAGAAAACCTGGTGATCAGTTGGTTTTGGCAGGTAGGGTAGAAGGAAGCAGCATGGGAGATGTCTATGTTTCTGTTGTAGGTGGAAGGCTGTGGAACTCATTGAGATGGGGAATAGAAGAGGAAGAATAGATAGGGGAGACATGTTGCATTTAAGGTGCCTAGAAAACATCCAAGTAGAGGTATCTGTAGCATGAAACTCTGGAGAGGCCTGGTCTAGAGAGCTGAAAACTGATTGATTCATTTAACATATTTACTGAGCCTTTACTGTGTGCCAGGAACTGTTCTAGGTAATGGAGAACCAGATGGAGTCCATGCCCTCATGGAGCTCTTGTTTTGGTGGAGGAGAGAGACAGTAACTAGTAAATAAAAATGTGACTTTTGGTGATAAGGGCTTTAAATAATAAAGTACGGTTAAGAGCTAGTGAGCAACAGAATGATTTTTGAGGAAATGGGATAGACTGATAGGAAGTGGAATTCAGTGTCATGTCCTCTGTAAGAAGGTAGAGGTAGCCTGTTGGCTTATACCAGTTTAAACAGTGAATTTGGTATCCAAATAATTGCAATGTATCAAAAAAACAAAACCAACAACTAAATGCAATAGAGAGATACAGATGGTTTGGAGAATGACCAGGGAGTGATCATATCTGGTGGAGGGATAAGGGAAAGATTTCACAATGTAGTAGCATTTGAGATAAGAGGAGAAGCTTGGTTAAAAATGTAAATTACAGGTTTGCCTGAATGTAAAAGTAATTAATACTCGTGAAAGTTGGAAAACAGAATATTTTTTTAATTTAAAATAAGCTTTCATCTTAGCACTGAGATGATCTTTGTTAACTTCCTGATGTCTTTCCTTTCAGATATATAGTTATTTTAGTTAATACATTTGGAGGAATACCAATTTTTCTTTTTTAAAACCTGACATCCTATTGTGATTTCCCTTTGTCTTTTGAAGCAAGGATATTTAATGGTTAAATAGTATCAGTCTTATAATAATTTAAGCTAATCTTTTATTGTCAAATGCCTAGACTGTTAATGGGTAGAGGTTTTTATTTGATTTTGCTATTCTAAGTAATGCTACAAAGAAACATAAATGTATCTCTCACTGTTTCCTTAGAATAGATTTCTAGGACCAGCAAATGCCTAGATTAAAGGGTTTGAGTATTTTAAAGACTCTTATGGTAACAATATTGCTTTCCATAGTAACAAAGTTTCAAAGTATCTTCCTCCGCACCAGATGGACAAACAAGAAAGATACCTCATTGTTTTGATTTGTATTTCTTTGTTTAAAAGCTTGATCTTTGAACTTTTTTTGTAATGCCCAACAGATGAGATATCAACATTATGTTTTTGTTAATGGCTCCTGTATCTATATACTAGCTCAGGCCTTCTCTGACCTTCAGCCTTGTGCTTCCAGCACTGTTTGTGGATGTTTCACAGACATCTCAAACTTGACTTGCCCTAAATTGAATTGTTGGCTTTTTAATCCCCAAATGTGCCCTCACACCCAAGTCCTAAGGATCTCAATAAAGAGACTGCCATTCACCCAGTTGTTTTAAGCTAGAAACCTAGGAGTTGGCTTCAGTTCCTCCCTTCTGGATTGCCGCATCCAGTCCATCAACAAGGCCTACCAGTTCCAGCTACAAAATATACCTAATGTCCTTCTGTTTATCTCTTTCTCCACTGTCATACCTTCACTTATGCCAGCAGCATTTCTTACCTAAAATACCCACGCTGTTAACTATAAAGACGTGGATGACCAGCATCTGCCTTTCTCTGGTCTCATCATATATTGTACTCCCCCTGTTCACTGGACTCCTGCCATAATAGCCTTCTTTCAGTTCTGAACAGATCCAACTCTTTCCTTCTACAGAATCTTTGTATGTGTTGTTCTCTTTGGGGGAAATGCTCTTCATTTATGTCTTTCTGGGCTTTGTCATTTTTCACTACTAAAATGTATATTCCATGAGAGCAGTAGCCATTTCTCTCTTGTTCTCTGTGGTATGTCTAGCACAGGGCCTGGCATATAGAAGGTGCTCAAAAAACATGTCTTGTTGACAAGCAGCATGTGAGGACAACATGAGCAAAAAAAGCCTAAGGCAAGGTAGTTTGAGGTATGTACAGGAAATGGAGAAGAGTCTGGTTTGGCAGAAGCTAAAAGTAGTATGGTCAGAGGACTATAGGGAAGTGATGTGTATAGAACACTGAAAAGGAAGAGAGATGCAGAAAGACAAGTTAACATGTTATAATAGTACTTCAACTGGAAAGAAATGATAATTAAGTTACAACTGTCAGAGATACTACTTTTGAAAGAAGCATTTATATGATTAGAAAACAAATTGTTTAAATCCTTATTCAATTTCTGTAAGTAAGTCCTCCATCCTCTGCCTCAAATACACACTGAGGTCATCCTACATAAAACATCTAAATAGTATGTCCTCTCTCTCTCTCTCAAAGCATGTTTCTTCACGTATCTTCCTACTCTTAATTCCCATCTTTGAGGAGTAAGTGTAAGTCTTGTTGATTAATTGAACCTACATTCTTTTGACAGAAGTGGAGAAGTAGAAGCTGGGTAAATAATGAGTCTAGTTTAGGACTTACTGAATTTAGGTCCTGATGTGACAACTGGACAGCTGTGTCCATAGACAGATGGAAATGTGTAACTACAACTTATGAGACTGTTTTGCAGCTAGTGATAAAAATTTAGGAGCATCGATGGGTATGGATAGATTGCCACAAAAAAACATGCAGAGAGAAAAAAGCCAAGAATAAAACCTTGGGGCAAATTAAGGAGGAAGGATGAGAAAGAAAAGGGCAGTCAGAGATAAGAGACTCAACAAGGTACAGATGGAAGTACTTATAGAAAGAAGCCCGGGGAAGATAGAGAACAAATGTCATATCTTCTTCGAAGTTTCTCCCTACTTGTCTCCCCTCCCAGATACTATAGCATTTAGTTTTTGTTACTTATCTGGGCATAACTATCTGTTATTCTCTAGACTTGGAACTTCTAAAGGTCAGAGACCATGACTAATTGTATCCTTAGTATTGTAATTATGTCATTGTATATCCTTGGTACCCAACCCAGTACTTGGATCATGGTAGGTACTTGAGGTATCTTTGGGAAGGACAGAGTGGTCATCAGAAAGATGGAAGCAATATGGTGTAGCAGAAAAAGCCTGGGCTTTTGAGTCAGACCTGGGTGACCCATCCAATTTCTGCCACCTAATAGATGGGGCATCATCTAGCCCCTCTCAACTTTTAATTTTTCTCATCTGCTAACATTATGTATATTGCTGCTTACAAAGCACTTTCATGAGTATTGGTCATTTGATCCTCTTAACAGTGCCATGAAGCAGATATTACCCCATTTTAGAAATAAGGAGATGGGCTCTCAGTACTGACTTGTCCAAAGTTACATGGCTAGTAAGTGGCCAGGCTAGGATTTAAACTCAGGTCTTCAAATTACCAATTCTAGTGTTGTTTAGAACAGAGAGAAGAGTGGTCATTTGAAAAGACAGAACAGGCTAGGGGAAAGGCACTGGTAGGGTGAAAAATTGTAACTGCAAATGACAAGAAGGATAGTTGATTGAGTGAGGCCTGGAAGAATGTGGATGGGGACTGGATTGATAGTGGAATGGTGAAGACATTTCCTTGGTAAAGACAACAGTGCCTCCTTAAAGGCAAGAGAAGAGGAGGAAAGCTGACACTATAAAGATTTGAAGGTAAAAAGGGAAACTGAATTTCTCCATTGACTGGTCATCTGATTAGCATGATGATGGCATGGATTTCACAAAAGATGAAGAAGGTGATGACTGAACAAGACTGACCGTTGCACCGAAGTTTAATCATACAAATTTGTCGTTGACTCATTTGACAACAAATTTGTAATTGGTTAGCTCTCTTCAGCAGCTTGGCAACAGAAAAGGGAAATGATGAAAGTTGCCCAGAGTCAGAAGGGTGACAGGCACTGGGTGATAAGGATTGTTTGCACGTAGTGGCTCACCATGGGAAATCTAGAACAGTGATGAAGGTCTAGGACAGTGTTTTACAGTCTGTTCCTGGAGCCCTAAGGTTTCGTCACAGTGCTTGGGTAGGGGAGATGTTGGGAGCCTTTCTCTGATTTAACCAAGGTAGTTTTATCTTTTATTGCTTATTGGAGTAGAAGCTTAGAAGTCCCAAAGATGACTAGGAACAAAGTCGTAGGAGCAAAGGAAGTAAAGAAAGACCAGAGAGTGTGATTAGACTGCATATATGTGGAGGGTAGGAAAAGAAGCATAAGAACCTTATTCAGAGGCCCAGCATACTAATGCAGAATTTACCCCAGGTTATATACACTTAAGGTCCTGATATTCTTTTTTTTCCTGACTTAGGTACATCAGGAAAGAGGGTGGGGTAGGAGTGGCATCAGAGTTTAATGTTCTCAAGTGATGTCTGTAAATAGCATTCATGAACTAGGATTGACCTGTGTAGTGTTTTACTCAGAAGGCCACTTGTGATGGTGCTGTGACATTTATTTGTAACATTGCATAAAGTGCCCACTTGTTAATTAAAAGGAATAGAAGAGCCTAAAAGTTTTTATAATAAAGAATGTTTCCAGAGCAGTGGTTCTTGACTTTTTGTGGGTCATGGACCTCCTTTAACGTCTTCTCAGCAAAAAAAAAAAAAAAAAGGCATACAAATAGAGTTCTATACAAAATTGGGGGGAGTTCAAAAATACCCTTCCTCCCCAAATTCTGTCCATTGAACTCAAGAATTCCAGATTTGAGTGAACACCTGCAGAGAAGCATCTGATCCCAGAGGTCTGGAGTGGAGTTCTAGACATAGGCATTTCAAGATGCTTCTCTTGGAAACTGTGGAGTTTTTCCTTTATTCCTCTTTCCCTCAAGCCCTTACATCCAATAAACCAACAAATACTGATTTATATTTTAATTACATCTGGATCTTAACCACCTCCCTATTTCAAGTCACTCTCAACCTGGATTATGGCAGTACCCTCTTAAATTGATTTTCCCGCTTCCACCCTTGCCTCCCAGCCTCTCACAGTCCAGTCAGAGTAGTCCATTAAAAAAGTTTTCACATCATGTATTCTATTTTAAAGCTTCCAGTGACTTTCTCTTCTCATTCAAAACATTTTGACATCTGATATTTCATGTCTTATTAGCCTATTGGGTTCTGTATGGCCCTGGCTATCTCTCTGAGCTCATTTCCTATCATCTTCCATGCCAACCACACTGGCCTCCTTGCTATTCCTCAAACATGTCAGGGCAGCACTCTCCCACCCAAGGACCTTCATATTTGCTTTTCCCCCTTAGAACACTCTTCCAGATCCTGTCATGGCTTCTGTACTTATTTCCTTGAAGTCTTTGCTCAAGTGTCACCTCTTTAGAGAAGTCTCTCCTGAACACCCCTACTTTCACACCATCATTCTATCCAGTTTACCTTGCCTTTTTTTTTTTTTTTTTTGGCTTGCTCAGAGGACTTATCACCACCTGACATCTATTTCTTTTTGACCTGTCTCTTATACACATCTTAAAATACCCACGCTGTTAACTATAAAGACGTGGATGACCAGCATCTGCCTTTCTCTGGTCTCATCATATATTGTACTCCCCCTGTTCACTGGACTCCTGCCATAATAGCCTTCTTTCAGTTCTGAACAGATCCAACTCTTTCCTTCTACAGAATCTTTGTATGTGTTGTTCTCTTTGGGGGAAATGCTCTTCATTTATGTCTTTCTGGGCTTTGTCATTTTTCACTACTAAAATGTATATTCCATGAGAGCAGTAGCCATTTCTCTCTTGTTCTCTGTGGTATGTCTAGCACAGGGCCTGGCATATAGAAGGTGCTCAAAAAACATGTCTTGTTGACAAGCAGCATGTGAGGACAACATGAGCAAAAAAAGCCTAAGGCAAGGTAGTTTGAGGTATGTACAGGAAATGGAGAAGAGTCTGGTTTGGCAGAAGCTAAAAGTAGTATGGTCAGAGGACTATAGGGAAGTGATGTGTATAGAACACTGAAAAGGAAGAGAGATGCAGAAAGACAAGTTAACATGTTATAATAGTACTTCAACTGGAAAGAAATGATAATTAAGTTACAACTGTCAGAGATACTACTTTTGAAAGAAGCATTTATATGATTAGAAAACAAATTGTTTAAATCCTTATTCAATTTCTGTAAGTAAGTCCTCCATCCTCTGCCTCAAATACACACTGAGGTCATCCTACATAAAACATCTAAATAGTATGTCCTCTCTCTCTCTCTCAAAGCATGTTTCTTCACGTATCTTCCTACTCTTAATTCCCATCTTTGAGGAGTAAGTGTAAGTCTTGTTGATTAATTGAACCTACATTCTTTTGACAGAAGTGGAGAAGTAGAAGCTGGGTAAATAATGAGTCTAGTTTAGGACTTACTGAATTTAGGTCCTGATGTGACAACTGGACAGCTGTGTCCATAGACAGATGGAAATGTGTAACTACAACTTATGAGACTGTTTTGCAGCTAGTGATAAAAATTTAGGAGCATCGATGGGTATGGATAGATTGCCACAAAAAAACATGCAGAGAGAAAAAAGCCAAGAATAAAACCTTGGGGCAAATTAAGGAGGAAGGATGAGAAAGAAAAGGGCAGTCAGAGATAAGAGACTCAACAAGGTACAGATGGAAGTACTTATAGAAAGAAGCCCGGGGAAGATAGAGAACAAATGTCATATCTTCTTCGAAGTTTCTCCCTACTTGTCTCCCCTCCCAGATACTATAGCATTTAGTTTTTGTTACTTATCTGGGCATAACTATCTGTTATTCTCTAGACTTGGAACTTCTAAAGGTCAGAGACCATGACTAATTGTATCCTTAGTATTGTAATTATGTCATTGTATATCCTTGGTACCCAACCCAGTACTTGGATCATGGTAGGTACTTGAGGTATCTTTGGGAAGGACAGAGTGGTCATCAGAAAGATGGAAGCAATATGGTGTAGCAGAAAAAGCCTGGGCTTTTGAGTCAGACCTGGGTGACCCATCCAATTTCTGCCACCTAATAGATGGGGCATCATCTAGCCCCTCTCAACTTTTAATTTTTCTCATCTGCTAACATTATGTATATTGCTGCTTACAAAGCACTTTCATGAGTATTGGTCATTTGATCCTCTTAACAGTGCCATGAAGCAGATATTACCCCATTTTAGAAATAAGGAGATGGGCTCTCAGTACTGACTTGTCCAAAGTTACATGGCTAGTAAGTGGCCAGGCTAGGATTTAAACTCAGGTCTTCAAATTACCAATTCTAGTGTTGTTTAGAACAGAGAGAAGAGTGGTCATTTGAAAAGACAGAACAGGCTAGGGGAAAGGCACTGGTAGGGTGAAAAATTGTAACTGCAAATGACAAGAAGGATAGTTGATTGAGTGAGGCCTGGAAGAATGTGGATGGGGACTGGATTGATAGTGGAATGGTGAAGACATTTCCTTGGTAAAGACAACAGTGCCTCCTTAAAGGCAAGAGAAGAGGAGGAAAGCTGACACTATAAAGATTTGAAGGTAAAAAGGGAAACTGAATTTCTCCATTGACTGGTCATCTGATTAGCATGATGATGGCATGGATTTCACAAAAGATGAAGAAGGTGATGACTGAACAAGACTGACCGTTGCACCGAAGTTTAATCATACAAATTTGTCGTTGACTCATTTGACAACAAATTTGTAATTGGTTAGCTCTCTTCAGCAGCTTGGCAACAGAAAAGGGAAATGATGAAAGTTGCCCAGAGTCAGAAGGGTGACAGGCACTGGGTGATAAGGATTGTTTGCACGTAGTGGCTCACCATGGGAAATCTAGAACAGTGATGAAGGTCTAGGACAGTGTTTTACAGTCTGTTCCTGGAGCCCTAAGGTTTCGTCACAGTGCTTGGGTAGGGGAGATGTTGGGAGCCTTTCTCTGATTTAACCAAGGTAGTTTTATCTTTTATTGCTTATTGGAGTAGAAGCTTAGAAGTCCCAAAGATGACTAGGAACAAAGTCGTAGGAGCAAAGGAAGTAAAGAAAGACCAGAGAGTGTGATTAGACTGCATATATGTGGAGGGTAGGAAAAGAAGCATAAGAACCTTATTCAGAGGCCCAGCATACTAATGCAGAATTTACCCCAGGTTATATACACTTAAGGTCCTGATATTCTTTTTTTTCCTGACTTAGGTACATCAGGAAAGAGGGTGGGGTAGGAGTGGCATCAGAGTTTAATGTTCTCAAGTGATGTCTGTAAATAGCATTCATGAACTAGGATTGACCTGTGTAGTGTTTTACTCAGAAGGCCACTTGTGATGGTGCTGTGACATTTATTTGTAACATTGCATAAAGTGCCCACTTGTTAATTAAAAGGAATAGAAGAGCCTAAAAGTTTTTATAATAAAGAATGTTTCCAGAGCAGTGGTTCTTGACTTTTTGTGGGTCATGGACCTCCTTTAACGTCTTCTCAGCAAAAAAAAAAAAAAAAAGGCATACAAATAGAGTTCTATACAAAATTGGGGGGAGTTCAAAAATACCCTTCCTCCCCAAATTCTGTCCATTGAACTCAAGAATTCCAGATTTGAGTGAACACCTGCAGAGAAGCATCTGATCCCAGAGGTCTGGAGTGGAGTTCTAGACATAGGCATTTCAAGATGCTTCTCTTGGAAACTGTGGAGTTTTTCCTTTATTCCTCTTTCCCTCAAGCCCTTACATCCAATAAACCAACAAATACTGATTTATATTTTAATTACATCTGGATCTTAACCACCTCCCTATTTCAAGTCACTCTCAACCTGGATTATGGCAGTACCCTCTTAAATTGATTTTCCCGCTTCCACCCTTGCCTCCCAGCCTCTCACAGTCCAGTCAGAGTAGTCCATTAAAAAAGTTTTCACATCATGTATTCTATTTTAAAGCTTCCAGTGACTTTCTCTTCTCATTCAAAACATTTTGACATCTGATATTTCATGTCTTATTAGCCTATTGGGTTCTGTATGGCCCTGGCTATCTCTCTGAGCTCATTTCCTATCATCTTCCATGCCAACCACACTGGCCTCCTTGCTATTCCTCAAACATGTCAGGGCAGCACTCTCCCACCCAAGGACCTTCATATTTGCTTTTCCCCCTTAGAACACTCTTCCAGATCCTGTCATGGCTTCTGTACTTATTTCCTTGAAGTCTTTGCTCAAGTGTCACCTCTTTAGAGAAGTCTCTCCTGAACACCCCTACTTTCACACCATCATTCTATCCAGTTTACCTTGCCTTTTTTTTTTTTTTTTTTGGCTTGCTCAGAGGACTTATCACCACCTGACATCTATTTCTTTTTGACTGCTCACACTAGAATGAAAGCCTCAGGAGAGCAAGGACTCTTGTAAGTACTGTTGTGGCTCAAGCACTGAGAACAGTGCATGTCACACAATAAGTACTCAGTAAATAGTTGTCCTGAGTGATAGATGACATACTAGAATGCATCTTGGAAAAGGCAGGCAGGGTGGATATGAGTCTTTATACAGGATGAGTCAGAAGAGCTGGAAACATTTTGCCCAGAAGAAAAGAAGAGATGACCATTTTTTAGGAATTCCTGCATCAATGGCAGGTAAATAAAAATTCTATGATTATTTGAAGCTGTAATTCCCAAATGGACATTGTATGATACTAAGCACCTGACCTAATAAAGGTTGATGTCATAAAATTACTAAAGTACTCCCATCTCGAAAGATGATGGGAAGAGTTGCTCAGATCAGGTTTCCTCTATATTTCTCTGGCTTTAGAATGTATTTCTCCGCCTCTATTGATCCCTTCCTCGCCTTGCAGTCTTGTGAGAATGGCCTTGATGGCAAATTCTGAGGTATAAAATCAGTATTTTTGCCAAAGTGAAAATCGTCATCCTTACTACCTGATCATTTGCCAAGGTAAAATCGTATTTTGCCTTCTTTTCAAGGAGCACCTCTTTATTTTTAAGTTCATGGGTAATACTTTTCTGTGGAACAGATACAAGCAGAAGAAGGAGGTGGAGCATAGGTTGTCTGCACTGAAATCTGCTGTGGAAAGTGGTCAAGCAGATGATGAGCATGTTCGTGAATATTACCTCCTTCACCTTCGAAGGTGGATTGGTATCAGCTTAGAAGAGATTGAGAGCATTGACCAGGAGATAAAGATCTTGAGAGAAAAAGACTCCGCAAAAGAGGTAAGCCTGGTCACTGCCTAAATAGCTCGAAAAGCTACTGTCAGAGATTTGAATCTTCTACAGGAGAGTAATCAAATTAAAATCCTTTCATGTTTCCATAAAATCACTGTTCTTATTAACCTTAGTGGAGGAAGGCTGAAGGTTCTCTAGGATAGCTTTCTCTCTAGTTTACAGTAGTGTTCCCTAGTGCTTTCTAACTGTAACACAGTTCTAGTCTTCTGTAATTTTGTGACATGCCAGGAGAGGGGGAGTCTTCTCTGAAGTGAAAACTGCTTTTGGCTGCGAGCAATCATGACTGGGGGCTTCCCAGGTGGCGCTAATGGTAAAGAACCTGCCTGCCAATGCAGGAGCCGTAAGAGATGCAGGTTTGACCTGTGGGGCAGGAAGACCCTCTGGAGGAGGGCATGCACCTCACTCCTGTATTCTTGCCTGGAGAATCCCATGGACAGAGGAGCCTGGCAGGCCAGAGTCCATAAAGTCAGAAAGAGTCAGAAATGACTGAAGCGACTTAGCACACACACAATCATGACTGCTGAAAGAAGGCATAGGGAGGTGTGCCTTGAAAATCTGTGCTTGACTGTAATAAACAGGAAGAGGGATAGGATGCGAATGAAGAAGAAAAGTGGAACTGGAGAAGAGAGAGAAAAAATTTAAAAAGAAGATAAAAGACATGAAATATGTTTTGTTTGGGAGAGAAATCAAAAGTTAACCTTACACAGTGATATACTCACACCATGGGTCACCCAAGTATGAAACACAGCAAGGACCTCTATGCACAAAATGTTAGGCATAATGGTAAAGAAAACTTGGTATAATACCACTTTGGCTGTACCTGAAGACCATAACTATGTTTTGGAGCTGATTTTTCAAAATGTTGGGCTCTGTGTCGGGGTTTCGTACATAGCAGAGCAACTGCCTCCCTGTGATCTATTGAAAGTCAGCCCTCAACACAAGGGTTTGTAAAAAAAAAAAAAAAGGAAGAGGGAAGAATTATAGAAAAGGAAAAAAATATATATCGGGCTCTGCTACCGGTTACTTTTTGGTTCAGGATATAACATGAATTGAGTTGAATTAATCAACTAGTTGCAGCCATTTAAATCCTCAGAGAACTCTTGCTAATTTGATTTGTACTAATTAGCCCAGAAGCTTTTGCCTCAGGGTAACATCAACCCAGTTCCTTATGTTAAGGGATCAAAGAATGAACAATTAATATTCTAAAGCTTTAAGGCCTCTTAAATATATCTAGATGAATGGGTTTCAAACACTATGAGGCTGGACTATTCTGGACCCTCCTGTCTCCTTCTTTGTTTTTTGTTTTTATTCTCTCTCACTTGGTATTGGGATTGGCTATGTAAGTGATGTTACAAAGTGAACATTTTTTCTTAGACCATAGTTTGTTTTGGTATGCCCCTGAACAGCCAAGATTCCTTGAAACATTTCTGTACACCTGTATATGAAAGATACTAACCCATTCTTCTAACATCCACTTCTAAAACACCCTAGGGAGCTCTTAACATTTAATAGCATAATTACATTGGACAGGGTTTTAGCAGAAAGGTCTTAATAATTCAGCTTTAGCCCTGAAAGCCAGGCTGAGGAAAGGGGCTTCAAATTCAGCTCAAGAGGTTTAGGTGGAACATGGAAGAAAGCTTTGGAATCTGCCTCTTTGGAGGGGAGAGTTTTAAAGTCAAGTAATTTTTCACTTGTGAAATGATTCCTGGAAGAGCTTTCTCTTCCTCCCTTTCCAGCATGATACTTGGGCTATCTCAGGAGAGCTAACCAACCTCCACCATTGGTATTCTGCTAATATATCTTAAAGTCTGATAAATAGGGTTTTTCAAGCACCTAAAGACTTAAGAACCTGCATAGTGGGGTGGGAACAATGACAAATACACTTCTGATAATTAATTTCCTTTTTAGGCATCAACTTCGCAGTCTTCTCGTCAGGACAGGCCTCCAATGAAACCGTTTGTTCTCACTCGGAACACGGCCCAAGCCAAGTAGGTGGTATTAAAAAGTGGGTTGCCTTTGCAAGCCCCCTATTTTTATGGTTCGTTTACAGTGCATGAGTAACAGAATGGGCATTGTTAAATAAAGGTCATGGCTTCACCTGGGGAAACTGTTCTTCCATCAAAGGAATATTATCTCTTCTAATACTTTCTCTGTAGCTCTCATCATCAGACATTTCCCTTACAAACTTGAGCTTAAAACTAGGCTCAAAAGGAAACCAACAAAAATAAATAATTAATGAATTAAATACAGAAAGAAGGAAAAAAGAATCTAAAGAAGAATTGTAGCCCTTAAAATTGTTTCCCATTGTTTCCTTCAGCTGCAGTTCTCAAATGGTCATGTTTGCCTATCTAGGTTTTAATTCTGAGATTAAAGATTAACCTTTTCCATAAGGTTGCAGAAGAATCTCCTTCCTCTGTGTATCTTTTAGACCCACCAAGAATAAATACTCCTTCCATTATATCATCATTCTGTGGGGCATTAGCCTCTGAGATTGCTTATTGGGAGATAACTCTGGGCCTTTATCTTCTTGTGAAAGCTCTTGCCTTTAATTCTCCTCCCTGGATGTCTCTCTTCACTGTCCTCACAGGAATTTACACAACTCCTCAGAGGATAGCTGGATAAGGGAGCAAGGAGGAAACAGATACAAGCTTTACCACGAAAGAGAAGAGGCTTTTTAATAGTGCTATTTATGTTTACTTTTCTAAACGTAGTGTGATTCTTGCAGAGTATTTGGAGCTGGTTATCCAAGTCTGGCATCTATGACAGTGAATGACTGGTATGAACAGCATCGGAAATTTGGAGCATTACCAGATCAGGGAATAGCCAAGACAACGTCAGGTATGAAGGGGTGGGAGGCGAGTAGTTATACTACTACACTGCTGGTCCCTAACTCTCTAGGAGTTAAATTCAGACCACGTATCATTGCCCTTTAGAGCAAAAGAAATCTGGACAAAGATTCTGAGTAACAGATTCTAGTCAGTATTTTATTTCATTTATTATTAAATAAATAGCATGTGATTCTGGGAAGATGGAGGCAGTGAAGCAGCGTAGTTTTTTAATTTTTCCATATATCATGGCATAAAAATAGACTGAACAGATAGCAAAGCCAAAAATCCACAGTTAGCAGTTCCACTTCTGGTAACAGCACAGTAGGTTGTTATCAGGCCAGCCCCTCCTATAGAGAACAGTTACAGACTGAGCAGAATATAACAAAACAGCTATCTGGAGGCCCTGAGAGTGACCAAAAGGAGACACAGACGGTAGGGCTGTCACCAATGAGAAGGTAATGGTACTTGGAACTTCTTGTGGGTAAGAACTTTAGCTTACTGTGTTCTTTGAGCTCACCTTGGTAATTAGATCATACTAGGTACTTGCAGGTATCTTTGGGAGGGAAAGGTAGAGTTGGTAGTCATTAGATGGAAGCAGTATGATATAGCAGAAAAAGCATGGGCAGATCTGGAGTAACCAATGACTCCTACCACTTAATAAGACAATCATAGCCCCTCTGAGCCTATTTTCCATATCTCATGTATTATCTCACTTTATATTCTTAACAACCCCATGAAGCAAACATTCTTATTCCCATTTTAGAATGAGGAAATGGTATCTGAGAACTGACCCAAAGTAAACACAGCTAGAAAGTGGCCAAGCTAGAATCTTAATACAGGCCCTAAAATTCCCAGTTCTAATGCCGTTTCCACTATAGCACAGAGAACAGTGGTCATTTGAAAGGGTTTTCTGTGTTTTTATAGCTTTTCATCCATGGGCAGGCTGCAGTTGCTGTAATATGGAGATAAATAAAACTTGGATAGAAACCTGCAGTCTTATAGTTTGAGGATTGAGAGAACAGATTCAGGATGATTATAGCCTCTGAAAAGTAAGGAGATATCCCAGGAGAGAAACCACTGAGGAGGAGCCCTAATTCTCTATATAAACCCTTCCCAAATCTCTGGCAGACTGCTAAGCTATGCATGCATAGGATTGATTCCAAGCACCCTCAGTAAGTCTAAAATAACTGAATGGATAATCCAGCTTTACCCAATGCAGAGAAAGAGAACTTGGAATTTTCATTCTAGAGAAATTAAATGAGAAATAGCTAAAACAAAAAATCAGTACTTTTTACAGAATTCGGAATCTCTAACATCATTCAGAAAGTTTGGGATTCAATTCTAAACTACTATATGGAAAAAGAAAATGTGACTTATGCTCAAGAGGAAAAGCAGTCAGTGGAGACCAACCCCAAGATGATTCTGATGTCGAAATCAGCAGACAAGGACTTTAAAGCAGCTTATTTCTATGCTCAAGGGCATAGGGGAAAATATGCTTGTAATGAATGAAAAGGTAATAAATCTCAAAGAAGTAGAAACTATACACAAAAGATTCCAGAACTGAAAAATATCTGAAGTTTAAAAATTAAAACAGACTCATAGATACAGAGGGGAAAATGGGTGGTTGCCATGGGAGAGGGAGGTTGTAGAGGTGAAATAGGTGAAGGGGATTAAGAGCTACAAACCTCACATGTGCACACACATAGAGAAAAGATTGCAGAGACTGCCCCTTGCATGATCTTGGGCCATTTTTGCTTATGCCAGTCTGTCCAAGCAACTTCTACACAACACCAGTCCGAGCATGACTCTCACTTGGCCGCAAATTTCTATGGTCTTCATTACCTACTGGAGGGAAACCAAGGTCATATAGATTTTATCCTATGTTATCTTCAATAGTTTTATATTTTACATTTATGTCTGTGATCCATTTTAAGTTAGATCTTGTGATAGGTGTAAGGTCTATGTCTTAGCTAAGACTCTGTACATAATTTTGTCATACGGATGGACTTATCAACTCCATAATCTTATAGTCTAAAAGGTCAAATTTACCCTACAGGATAAGAGAGATGTTTAATTAATATTCTTTTTTTCTCATTGCAGAAAAGGGCATTCTTCCTTGTATAAAATTTGGAAACTAGAGATAGTAAAAAAAAATTCACAAATAATCTACAATCAGATAATTAATCTTAAAAAAAGAAGAGCTACAAACCTCTAATTATAAAATAAATAAGCCACAGGGATGTAATATACAGAATAACTTATAGTCTAAAAGGTCAAATTTACCCTACAGGATAAGAGAGATGTTTAATTAATATTCTTTTTTTCTCATTGCAGAAAAGGGCATTCTTCCTTGTATAAAATTTGGAAACTAGAGATAGTAAAAAAAAATTCACAAATAATCTACAATCAGATAATTAATCTTAAAAAAAGAAGAGCTACAAACCTCTAATTATAAAATAAATAAGCCACAGGGATGTAATATACAGAATAAGGAATGTGGTCAATAATATCATAACTTTGTGGGGACAGATGGTTACCAGACTTATGGTGATCATTTTATAATATATGCAAATGTCAAACCACTGTAATGCACCTGAAACTAACATATTGTATGTCAACTATATTTCAGATTTTTAAAATTTGAATAAGCTTAATAGCAAATTCTGGATAGGGAAATGGCAACCCACTCCAGTATTCTTGCCTGGGAAATCCCATGGACAGTAGAGCCTGATGGGCTACTGTCCATTGGGTCGAAAAAGATTCAGATAGGACTAAGCAACTAAACAACAATAGCATATTGGCAATGACAGAAGAAAGGGTTAAATTGAAGATAGATCAATAAAAATTAGCCAATCTGAAAATCAAAAGATCAGAAAAAAACGAGTCTCAATGACTTGTGGAAAAATGTAAAAAGGTTTACCATGTGTACATTTGGAATACCAGTAAGAGAGGAGAAAGAGAGATAAGGGGATATAAAAAAATTTTTGAAGAAATAATGGCTGAAATTTTCCCCAAATCTGTGAAAGACAAATTTAGAGATTCAGAAATTTCAATAAGCCCCAAGCAAGCATGTTGAATACAATGCAAACCACACATAGGCATGTTGTAGTCAGACTGCTGAAACAAAAGTAAAAGAAAATTTTGAAAGTGGTCAGAGATAAGTACATATTACACATAGAAGAGCAATGATAGGAATTGTTGTCACCTTCCCATTTGGAACAGTGGGTCCCAGAACTACTGCCTCAATTAAACACCTCAATTTAAAAATGAGCAAAAGACCTTAACAGGCACCTCACCAAAGAAGATTATACAGATGGCAAATAAGCATATGAAAAGATGCTCAACATCATATGTCATTTGTTGTTCAGTCGCTAAGTCATGTCTGACTGTGACCCATGAACTGCAGCATACCAGGCTTCCCTGTCCTTCACTATCTCCCAGAGTTTGTTCAAACTCACGTCCATTGAGATGGTGATGCCATCCAACCATCTCATCCTCTTTCACCCACTTCTGCCCTCAATCTTTCCCAGCATCAGAGTCTTTTCCAATGAGTCAGCTCTTCACATCAGATGGCAAGAGTTTTGGAGCTTCAGCTTCAGCATAGTCCTTCCAGTGAATATTCAGGGTTGATTTATTTTAGGATTGACTGGTATGCTCTCCTTGCTGTCCAAAGGACTCTCAAGAGTCTTCTCCAGTACCACAATTCAAAAGCATCACTTGGCACTTAGCCTTTTTTTGTAGTCCAACTCTCACATCCATACAAGACTACTGGAAAAACCATAGCTTTGACTATATGGACTTTTGTCAGCCAAGTGATGTCTCTGCCTTTTAATATGCTGTCTAGGTTTGACATAGCTTATCTTCCAGAAGCAAGCATCTTTTAATTTCATGGCTGCAGTCATCATCCATAGTGATTTTGGAGTCCAAAAAAATAAAGTCTGCCACTGTTCCCATTTTTTTCCCATTTGCCATGAAATAATGGGACCAGATGCCATGATCTTAGTTTTTTGAATGTTGAGTTTTAAGCCAGCTTTTTCACTCTCCTCTTTGACCCTCATCAACAGTTCCTCTTTGCTTTCTGCCATTCGAGTGGTATCATCTGCATATCTGACGTTGTTGATATTTCTCCTGGCAGTCTTGATTCCAGCTTGTGATTCATCCAGCTCTGCATTTTGCATGATGTACTCTGCATATAAGTTAAATAAGGAGGGTGACAGTATAAAGCCTTGACATACTCCTTTCCCAGTTTGAACCAGCCCATTGTTCCATATCCAGTTCTAACTGTTGCTTCTTGACCTGCATACAGGTTTCTCAGAAGGCAGGTAAAGTGGTCTGATATTCCCATCTCTAGAATTTTCCAGTTTGTTGTGATCCACACAATCAAAGGCTTTTGCATAGTCAATGAAGCAGAAGTAGGTGTTTTTCTGGAATTCTCTTCCTTTTTCTGTGATCTAACAGGTGTTGGCAATTTGACCTCTGGTTCCTCTGCCTTTTCTAAATCCAGCTTGTACATCTAGAAGCTCTCGGTTCACATACTGTTGAAGCCAAGCTTGAAGAATTTTGAGCATTACCTTACAAGCATGTGAAATGAGCGCAGTTGTGTGGTAGTTTGAACGTTCTTTGGCATTGCCCTTCTTTGGGATTGAAATGAAAACTGACCTTTTCCAGTCCTGTGGCCATTGTTGAGTTTTCCAAATTTACTGACATATTGAGTACAGCACTTTAACAGCATAATCTTTTAGGGTTTGAAATAACTCAGCTGGAATTCCATCACCTCCACTAACTTTGTAGTAATGCTTTCAAAGGCTCACTTGACTTCACACTCCAGAGTGTCTGGCTCTAGGTGAGTGACCACACCATTGTGGTGTCTGGATCATTAAGACCTTTTTTGTATAGTTCTTTGTATTCTTGCCACCTCTTCTGAATCTCTTCTGTTTCTGTTAGGTACTTGCCATTTCTGTCCTTTATCATGCTCATTTTTGCATGAAATGTTCCCCTGGTATCTCTGGTTTTCTTGAAGAGATCTCTAGTCTTTCCCATTCTAGTGTTTTCTTCTATTTCTTTGCACTGTTTACTTAAGAAGGCTTTCCTCTGTCTCCTTGCCATTCTTTGGAACTCTGCATTCAGTTGGGTCTGTCTTTCCCTTTCTCCTTTGCCTTTTGCTTCTTTTCTCAGCTATTTGTAAGACCTTCTCAGGCAACCAGTTTGCCTTCTTGCATTTCTTTTTCTTTGGGATGATTTTGGTCACCGCCTTCTATGCAATGTTAGAAACCTCCATCCATGGTTCTTCAGACACTCTATCAGATCTAATCCCTGGAATCTATTTGTCACTCCCACTGTATAATCATAAGGAATTTGATTTAGGTCATACCTGAATGGCCTAGTGGTTTTCCCTACTTTCTTCAATTTAAGTCTGAATTTTGGAATAAAGAGCTTATGATCTGAGCCACAGTCGGTTCCAGGTCTTGTTTTTGCTCACTGTGTAGAGCATCTCCCCATATCCAAGGACAAAGGAGAAGCCACAAGGAGATAGTAGGAGGGGCACAATCATGTTAAAATTATATGTCATTAGGGTATTTCACATTAAAGCAACAATAACCCCACTACACCCCTAAAAGAATGGCCAAAATCCAGAACACTGGCAACACCAAATGCTGGCATGGATAATGGAGTGACAGGAACTTCATTGCTGGTGGGAATGTAAAGTGTACAGACACTTTGGAAGACAGTTTGTCAGAAACATTCTCCTATCCTGCAATCCAGCAATCATACTCCTTTTTACCCAGATGAGTTGAAAAGTTATTAATTGGTCCACACAAAAATTTCACACAAGTGTTTATAGCAGCTTTATTTATAATTGCCAAAAATTGGAAGTAACCAAGATGCCTTCAGTAGGCAAATGGATAGGCTGTGGTATATACAAACAATGGAATAATACTCATTGCTAAAAAGAAATGAACTATCAAGACCTAAAAAGACATGGAGGTATCTTAAATGCATATTACTCAGTAAAAGAAGCTAATCTGAAAAGTCTACATACAGTATGATTCCAGCTGTATGACATTCTAGAAAAGGCAAAACTTATGGAGACAGTAAAAGGATTAGTGATTGACAGGGATTAAAAGAAAGGAGGGATGAATAGGCAGAAGACAGGATTTTTAAGGCAGAGAAACTATTCAGAATGATACTGTAATGGTGAATATGTGCCATTATACATTTGCCCAAAACCATAGATTGTACAACATGAAGAGTGAACCCTAATGTATACTGTGGACTTTGCATGATAATGATGCATCATTGTGGGTTCATTGATTATAACAAATGTACCACTGTGATGCTTGATTGTCTGGGGAGGCTGTGCCTGTGTGGGACAGGGTACACAGCCACTGTGCACTTTGCATTCAGTTTTACTGTATACTTAAACTGCATTATTGTTTTTCTTAATATATATATTTTATTGAAATATAGTTAACTTACAATGTTTTTCAGGTACACAGCAAGGTGATTTAGTTATACATACACACATACATTATTTTTGAAATTATTTTCCATCATGTGAAAAGTGAAAATTAGTAACTTAGTTGTGTCCAACTCTTTGTGACCCCATGGACTGTAACCCATCAGACTCCTCTGTCCATGGCAAGAGTATTAGAGAGGGTTGCCATTTCCTTCTCCAGGGGATCTTACTGACCCAGGGATTGAACCTGGGTCTTCTGCATTGCAGGCAGATTCTTTACCATTTGAGCCACCAGGAACCATACTGACTATAGTTCCCTGTGCTGTGCAGTAAACCTTTGTTGCGTGTTTCATATCTATTTTTTAAATAGAAATCTAGCATTCTATTCATGCTAAGTCAAACAAGTGGAATCAAAATGTCATAATTTTTTTAGTTAGGCAAAAATTCATAAGTTTTGTAAAATGTATATATTTTACATACTTATATATGTATACAAAAGCTTTTCTACTATACTTGATAAACGCTTGAGAAAGAACATCAAAAAAAAGAGATGGAGAAATTGGAAAACAAAAACTAAATGAAATGGGAGCAATATTTCATATTCAATGAAATAGAAAAAGTAAAACTAGATAAAAGTAAAAGATCATCATATAGTTCAGTTGTTTTTAAGCATGACTACTCATTAGAAACATATCTGGAGCTCTGGAGAAAAAAAGCTATACCTGGGCATTTGTATTTTTCAAAAAAATTCAAGATAATTCTGATATGCATCTGGATGGCTTTTAAAAAGTGATT
This sequence comes from Cephalophus harveyi, assembly GCA_006410635.1. Taxonomy (NCBI): domain Eukaryota; kingdom Metazoa; phylum Chordata; class Mammalia; order Artiodactyla; family Bovidae; genus Cephalophus; species Cephalophus harveyi. The sequence goes on from SJYT01037436.1 coordinate 367,326, forward strand.
ACAGGTTTTTCCATTAAATTGTAGTTCTGGTGATACAGAGTTCTATTTTCCTGTTGACCAATCATGATACAATGGTATTAAGTGAATAATAGTTACATAATCACAATAGTAAAAGATATTTATCAGTTTTCACATCAGTAGCCAGACCCAAAAAATAAAAGGTAATTACAGTTGCACACCATAATGGGAACATGATTAACTTAACTATATAAAATAATTACATAGAATTTGAGGGGGTCAAGCCAAGGGATGTGGTAAGTGGAAGTGTGTACATGCACATGTTTTCATCCACCCACCCAGTCTATGTCTTTTGGTTGGTGCATTTAATCCATTTACATTTAAAGGTAATTATTGATATGTATGATCCTATTACCATTTTCTTAAGTGTTTTGGGTTTATTTTCTGTAGGTCTTTTCCTTCTCTTGTGTGTCCTGCCTAGAGAAGTTCCTTTAGCATTTGTTGTCAAGCTGGTTTGGTGGTGTTGAATTATCTTTAACTTTTGCTTATCTGGAAATCTTTTGATTTCTCCATCAAATCTGAAGGAGAGTCTTGCTGGTTAGAGTATTCTTGGTTGTAGGTTCTTCCCTTTCATCACTTTAAATATATTGTGCCGTTCCCTTATGACTTGTAGAGTTTCTATTGAGAAATCAGCTGATAGCCTGATGGGAGTTCCCTTCTATGTTATTTGTCATTTTTCCCTTGTTGTCTTTAATATTTTATCTTTGTCTTTAATTTTTGTTGGTTTTATTACTATGTGTCTTGGTGTGTTCCTCCTTGGGTTTATCCTGTCTGGGACACACTGTGCTTCCTGGACTTGGTTGACTATTTCCTTTCTCATGTTATGGAAGTTTTCAGCTATTATTTCTTCAAGTATTTTCTCAGGTCCTTTCTCTCTTCTCTTTCTGGGACCCCTATAACATGAATATTGATGTGTTTAATGTCCCAGAGATCTGTTAGGCTGTCTTCATTTTTTTTTCATTCTTTTTTCTATATTCTCTTCTACAGCAGTGATTTCCACCATTCTGTCCTCCAGGTCATTTATCCATTCTTCTGCCTCAGTTATTCTGCTATTGATTACTTCTAGTGTATCGTTCATCTCCATTTGTTTGTTCTTTAGTTCTTGTAGGTCTTTGGTAAACATTTCTTGCATCTTCATTGTTTTCCTGAGATCCTGGATCATCTTCACTACCATTCTGAATTCTTTTTCTGGAAGGTTGCCTATCTTCATTTCATTTAGTTGTTTTTCTGGGGTTTTATCTTGTCCTTTCATCTGGGCCATAATTTTCTGCTCTTTCATCATGATTAACCTTCTGTAATATGGTTTTTGTTGTAGCGGCTGTCAGACTGCTTCTTTTGTCAGCTCTCTGGTGGATGAGGCTAAGAGGCTTATGTAAGCTTCCTGATGGGAAGGACTGGCAATGGGAAAAACTGGGTCTTACTCTGGTGGGCAGGGCCTTGCTTAGTAAAGCTTTAATCCAATTATCTGCTGATGGGTGAGGTTGCACTCTCTCCCTGTTAGTCGTTCAGCCTGAGGTGACCCAGCCCTGGGGTCTCTGGGCTCTATGGTAGAGTTAATGGTGACCTCCAAGAGGGTGTACACCAAGCAGGACTTTCCCAGCCTGCTGCTACCATTGCCCCTGTCCCTGTGGTGATCCCCTGCCAAACCATGCCTCCACAGGAGGCCCTTCATTAGCAGGTAGTTTTGGTTCAGTCTCTTGTGGGGTCACTGGTCCTTTCCCTTAGATCTTGGAGCACACAAGATTTCGTTTGTACCCTCAAAGACTGGAGTCTCTGTTTCCCCAGTCCTGTGGAAGTCCTGTAATCAAATCCCACTGGTCTTCAAGGCCAGATTCCCTGGGGATTGCCAGTCCCTTTGTTGGATCCCCAGGCTGGGAAGCCTGACGTGGGGTTTAGAACCATCACAACAGTGGGAGAACTTTGTTATTCTTCTTCTGCAGTTTGTGGGTCACCTACTCAGCAGGTATGGGATTTGATTTTACCATGATCATGCCCCTCCTACTGTCTCACTGTGGCTTCTTCTTTGTCTTTGGATGCAGGATATCTTGTTTCGGTGGGTTCCAGTGTCTGCCTGTCAGTGGTTGTTTAGCAGGTAGTTGGAATTTCGGTGCTCTCACAGGAGATGAGTACATGTCCTTCTACTTGCCATCTTGAAACAGAAGCCCCTTAAACTGCTTTAAATTCCCTGGCAGTCCAGTGGTTAGGGCTCTGTGCTTCCACTGCAAGGGGCACAGTTTTGATCCCTGGTTGGAAAACTAAGATCCCACAAGCTGCACAGCATGACCAAGAAAAAAAATAAAATTGCTCTAAAAAAAAGGTCTATTTAAAAGAAAAATAATGCAAAGAGACAAAGATATAAAGTCAATGGAGAAATTAAAAGGGAAGAAGGCAAGAAAGAATGAACAAAACAACAAAAAATATAGGAAATGAACAGAAAACCAGTAGAATGGTAGATTCTAATCTAGCTGATCAGTAATTACATTAAATATCAATGGAATAAACCTTCAAATTAGAAATCAGATTATCAGACTCACCTGTATACTGTCTACAAGAGGTACATTTTCTTGTTTTAATTAAAGTATAGTTGATATATTATTTTCAGGTATACAGTATTCATTATTTTTGTAAATTATGCTCCATTACAAGTTATTACAAGATAATGAGTTTCATTCCCTATGCTATATAGTATATCCTTATTGGTTATTTATATTATACATAGTAGTTGGTATCTGTTAATCCCATAACCCTAATTTGTCCCTCCCCACTTCCCTCTGCCCCCTGTCCCTCTGTTTTATATATCCATGAGTCTGTTTCTGTTTTACATATCCATTCATTTGTATTACTGTTTAGATTTCACATATGAGCGATATACATTATTTGTCATTCTCTGTCTTATTTTACTAAGCATAATACCCCCTAGGTACATCCATGTTGCTGTGAATTGCAGCATTTCATTCTTTTTTATAGCTGGGTCCATTGTGTATGTGTATATATAAAACACATCTTTATCCATTGTCTGTTGATGGGTACTTGAGTTGCTTCTGTATAATTGGCTATTGAAAATTGTGCTGCTATGAACATTGGGTTGCATGTGTCTTTTTGATTTAGTGTTTTCATTTTTTCTAGATATATACCTAGGAGTGGTATTGCTAGATCATATGGTAGTTCTATTTTTAGTTTTTTAGGAACTTCCATGCTGTTTTACACAGTGGCTGTATCATTTACATGCCTATCAGCAGTATATGAGGGTTCCCTTTTCTCACCATTGTCTCCAACATTTGTTATTTGTAGACTTTTTTATGATAGCCATTCTCACTGGTGGGGGATGATATCTCATTGTGGTTTCGATTTGCATTTTTCTAATAATTAATGATGTTGAGCATCTTCTTATGTGCCTCTTAGCTGTCTGTATGTCTTTGGACAATTGTCTATTCAGGTCTCTGCCCATTTTTCCATTGGGTTGTTTGTTTTTTGATGAAGAATTATATGAGCTGTTTATATATTTTGGATAATAACCCCTTATAGGTCACCTCATTTGTAAATATTTTCTCCCATTCTGTAGGTTGTCTTCTTGTTTTGTCAATATTTTCCTTTGCCTTGCAAAAACTTTTAAGTTTAATTACATCCCATTTGTTTAGTTTTGCTTTTATTTCTTTTTACTTAGGAGACAGATCAAAAAAAATATTGCCACAATTTTTATGCCACAGTGTTCTGCCTATATTCTCTTCCAGGAAGTTTATTGTTTCAGGTCTTAAATTTATATCTCTAATCTATTTTGAGTTCATTTTTGTATATGGTGTGAGGGAATGTTCTAATCTCATTGTTTTACATGTAGCTGTCCATTTTCCAAGCACCACTTATTGAAGAGACTGTCTTTTCTTCATTGTGCATTCTTGCTTTTTTTGTCATAGATTATTTGAACATAGGTGAATGGGTCTATTTCTCTGCTCTCTATTCTATTTCATCAATCTATTTGTCAGTTTTTGTGTCAGTACCACCCTGTTTTGATTACTATAGCTTTGTAGTATAGTCTGAAGTCTGGGAGGGTTATACTTCTGGCTTTGTTCTTCATTCTCAAAATTTCTTTGGTAATTCAGGGTCTTTTGTGGTTCCACATGAATTTAAGTGTTGTTTATTCTAATCCTGTGAAAACATGGGTATTTCGATGTGTGTGATCACTCAGGCAGTTGTGTCTGACACTTTGTGACCCTATGGACTACAGCCTGCCAGGCTTCTCTGTCCATGGGGTTTTCCCAGCAAGAATACTGGTGTGGGTTGCCATTTCCTCCTCCAGAGGATCTTCCTGGAGCAGGGGTTGAACCCACATCTCCTGCATTGCAGACAGATTCTTTACCACTGAGCCGTTCTGGGGAAGCCCTGAGTACTTTGATAGGGATTTCATTAAATCTGTAGATTGTTTTGAATCGTATGGCCATTTTGACAATTCATCCAATCCACAAGCATGGGATATCTTTCCATTTCTTTGTATCATCTTTAGTTTCCCTCATAAATGTTTTGTAGTTTCCAGAGTATAGTATGTTTCCCCCTTCTTGGTTAAGTTTGTGTGCTGTGCTTAGTCACTCAGTCATATCCGACTCTTTGCAACTCATGGACTGTAGCCCGCCAGGCTTCTGTGTCCATGGGATTCTCCAGGCTGGAGTGGGTTGCCATGTCTTCCTCCTGGGGACCTTCCCAACCCAGGGATCGAGCCCAGGTCTCCTGCTTTGCAGCCAGATTCTTTACCATCTGAGCCTTCAGGGAAGCCCAAGAATACTGGAGTGGGTAGCTTATCCCTTTTAAGGATACTTATCCCTTTTAAGTTAAGTTTACTCCTTGATATTTTATTCATTTTGATGCAATTTTAAACAGGATTTTTTTTGCTTTCTCTTTTTGATATTTTATTATTAGTGTATAGAAACACAAAAGATTTCTGTGTATTGATCTTGTATCTGACAACCTTGTTGAATTCCTTTATTAGTTCTAATAGTTTTATTAGTTCTAATGGGTTAGAACTTTAGGGTTTTCTAGATACGATATGTCATCTGCAAATAATGACAATTTTACCTCTTCCCTTCCAACTTGGATACTTTTTTAAAATTTTTCTTGTCTGATTGGTATGACTAGGACTTCCAATACTATGTTGAACAGAAGTGGCAAGAATGGGCATACTTGTCCTGATCCAGAATTTAGTGGGAAGGCTTCCACCTTTTTACCACTGAGTATGACATTGGTTGTGAGTTTGTCTTAAATGGCCTTTATTATGTTGAGATATGTTTCCTTGATACCCACTTTCAGAGTTTTTATTATTAATGTTGAATTTTGTCAAATGGCTTTTCTGCATCTATGGAGATGATCATGTGATTTTTAGCCTTCCTTTTGTTAATGTGGTATATCATTAATTTGCATATATTGAATTATCTTTGTGACCATGGAATAAATTCAACTGACCATGGTGTATGATCCTTTTTATATATTTTTAGATTTGATTTGCTAATATTTTGTTAAGGATTTTTACATTTATTTTCATCAAATATATTGGCCTGTGGCCTTTTTCTGTAGTGTCTTTGGTTTTGGTATCAGGGTATCGGTAGCCTCATAGAATGAATTTGAGAATGTTCCTCCCTCTTCAATTTCTTGAAAAGTTTGAGGACAGGTATTAGTTCTTCCTTATGTTCAGTATAATTCCACCATGAAGTCATCTGGTTCTGGACTTTTGCTTGCTGGGAGTTTTTAAATTACAGATTCAACTTCACGTCTCATGATTGGTCTGTTCAGATTGCCTGTTTCTTCTTGTTTCAGTTTTGGCAGGTGTAGAGTTTCTAGAAATTTGTTCATTTCTTGTCAGTTGTCTAATTTGTTGGCATTTAACTGTTCACAGTATCCTCTTAAGACTTTTGGTATATATGTGGTTTTGGTTTGCATTTCTCCTCTTTTCTTATTTTGTTTATTTGGGTCCTTTTCTCTTTTCTTCTTACTGAGCCTGGCTAAAGTTTTATCAATTTTATCTTTTTAGAAAACTAGCTCTTGGTTTCATTGATCTTTTCTGCTCTTTTGGTCTCTGTTTTATATATTTCCTTTCTGATTTTTATCATTTCCTTCCTTCTGCTGACTTTGGGCTTTGTTCTTGTTTTTCTAATTCTTTCAGGTCATAGGTTAGGTTGTTTGAGATTTTTCTTGTTCTTGAGGAAGACCTGTATAGCTTTAAACATCCCTCTTGGAACTGCTTTTGCTATATCCCATAGATTTTGAAAAGTTGTGTTTCCATTTTCATTTGCCTCAAGGTATTTTATGATTTCCACTTTGATTTCATCGTTGACCCATTTGTTTTTTTAGTAGTATGTTGTTTAGCCCCCACGTATTTGTTCTCTTCCCATTTTTCTTTCTGTGATTGATTCTAGTTTCATACTGTAGTGATGAAAGAAATGGTTGATTTAATTTCTGTCCTCGTAAATTTAAAAAAAATATTTGGCTGCATCGGATCTTAGTTGCAACATGTGGGATCTTTCGTTACAGCACACAGGATCTTTCATTGTGGCACGAAGGCTCTTCTTTGTGGCTCATGGACCCTTTGTTGTGGGGCATGGACTTCTTTCTGGTTGTGGCACACAGGCCCCATCATGTGTGGGCTCAGTAGTTGTGGTACGCAGCAGGCTCAGTAATTGCAGCATGTAGGCTTAGTTGCCCTGCAGCATGTGGGATCCTAGTTCCCTGACTAGGAATCGAACCTGCACCCCCTGCATTGGAAGGTGAATTCTTAACTGCTGGACCACCAGAGAAGTCCCCTGTCCTCTTAAATTTGTTAAAACTTGTTTTGTGACCTCTCCTTGTATGTGATCTCTCCCGGAGGACATTCCATGTGTATTTGAATGTGTATTCTACTGATTTTGGATATAATGTCCTATAGATATCTATTAAGTTTAACTGGTATATTGTGTCATTTAAAACTACCGTTTCCCTGTTTATTTTCTGTCTGGATGCTCTGTCCATTTGATGTGAGTGGGTTGTGAAAGTCTCTTACTATTACTGTATTATTGTTATTTTTTTCCTTTATGTCTGTTAGTATTTGCTTCATATATATAGGTGCTCCTGTATAGGGTGCATATATGTTAATGAGTGTAATAGCTTATTTTATTAATCCCTTTAGCATTTTATAATGCTGCTATTTCTATTTTGGTATAGCTTTATTTTAAAGTCTATTTTGTCTGAAAGGAGTCTTGCTTCCCTCTCTTATCATTTCCATTCACATGAAGTATCTATTTCCATCCCCTCACTTTCTATGTATGTATTTAGCCCTGAAGTGAGTCTCTCACATGGAGCATATTGAAATGTCTTGTTTTTTTAACCAGTCAGCCTATGTCTTTTGGTAGGAGCATTTAGTCCTATGATTATGGTATGTACTTCATTGCCATTTTATTACTTATTTTCCAGGGTGTTTTTTTTTTTTTTTTTGGTAGTTCTTCTCTATTCATTTCTTCTTTTTGTTTCTACTGTTGTGGTTTCAATTTCTTTTGTAGTATGCTTGGGTTCCTTCTTCTTTTTGGTTTCTGTGTATCTGTTTTAGATTTTTTGTGATTACCATATATGTTAGTTAACATGTAATTATATCTACATGTTTTAAACTGGTAGTCATTTAAGTTTAAATGCATTCTTACAGGTCCACATTTCTACTCTCCTCCCTCACCTTTTGTGTTTTTGATGTCATATTTTTCATCTTCATACTTATCTGTTTATTGTAGTTATAGTTGCTTTTACAATTTTTTTGTCTTTTAATCTACACACTGGCTCATTTAACTAATCTTTGATCTTTACTATATATTGTCTTTCCTAATGGGGTTTTCTCTTTCCTATAGATTCTTCTTTTCCATTTAGAGAGACCTTTCACTGTTTCTTTTAGGGTAGGTTTAATATTGATGAATTAAGTTTTTACTTGTCTAAGAAGTTCTTTCTCCTTGTAAATGGAATAATTATAATTAGAATAATCTTGCTGGGTAGGGTGTCCTAGGTTGTAGTTTTTTCCCTTTCAAGGCTTTGAATATATAATGTCATTCCCTGCTGGTTTGCAAAGTTTCTGTGGAGAAATCGGTTGATAGCCTTTTGGGGATTCCCTTGTATGTGACTCTGTTATTCTCTTGCTGCTGCCTTTAAAATTCTTGCTTTATCTTTAACTTTTGCTACTTTAATTATGATATGTCTTGGTGTGGGTCTGTATGGTTTCATTTTGGGGGGGACCTTCTCTGCTTCCTGTACCTGAATATGTTTCCTTTTTCAGGTTGGGGACATTTTCAGCCATACTTTTCTTCAAGTACATTTTTGATCCCCTTCTCTCTCCTCTCTTTCTTGAACTCCTATAATGTGAATATTGGTGAGCTTAGTGTTATCCCAAAGATCTTGTAGATTCCTTACATTCCTTTTTTTTTCATTTGTGTTTCTGCTCTTCTGATTGGGTGATTTCCATTATTCTGTCTTCCAGATCCTTTGTGCTTTCTTGTGTATCACTTAGTCTGATATTCATTCCTTGTAGTGTTTTTATTTCGGATATGAAATTATCTGTTTTTGATTGAATCTTTTAAATATAATCTGTGATCATTAATATATGATCATTCCTTGTTAAAATGATCAGTGTTCAGATCAGTTATTTGCCATATTTCAGTTAATATTTTTTATTGCCAGTGTTTCAAATTCTTTTTCTGGTAAATTGTTTCTATTTCATTATTTATTTGGGGATTTTCTCTTCCTCTTTCAATTGAGAGCAATTACTCTGCCTTTTCATTTTACCTAACTTTCTGTGCCTCTGAATTTAGATGAAACAGGTACTTCTTATGGTCTGGAAGGGGCGTTCCTATGTGGGAGCATCCCTTTGCAGACTGTGTATGCCCAGTGCCTTTCATGGGAGATGGATTTGATGTGGACACCAGTCATGTCTTTCCTCAGGGTGTGCTCACAGCTATCACCTTGATAGAGGGTGTGGCTGGAGATGGAGGTGCTAGCACAGGGTGGGAAATGGGACTTCTCTCTGCTCAGTGTCTGTCACCACCCTGTCAGGGACTGAGTCTGATCCCAAGTTGCGGGAGTGGAAGCCCTGAGGGATGAGCTTGAGCTGGCTCCATTCCCATTAAGTTTGTGTTTTCCCTGCTCCCCATACTTGGGACCGTTGCCATAATGGAGGAGAATGCCGAGCCAAGGAGGGCTTGTGTGCCTACAGAGATCCTACGCTCTGCCTTTGTAGAGGTCTGCAGCTTCCCTAAGATGCAGCCAATGGTTGTGTCTTTTCCCCAGTTGGGCTACCCTAGGGCTAGTGCCACACTGTGACATGGAGTGGGCATGGCCAGAGCATTCTCGCAGCTTGGACTGGGGCACCCGTGCGGCAAAGTGGTTGTGGGCAACCCAGCAGCTATGTTGCCATCAGAAGTCTAGGCTGCTTCTGGGATGACTCTTGAGTAAATCCTGCCACTGCTGCCCAGCCTGGGCTCTGCCCCAGGACCAGGTCACCTTTCCATCTCAAGGTCAAGTCTTTTCCCAGATCCTGGCCACCCTAGTTCCAGTACCACACTTGTGGCATGAAGTGAACAGGGCTGGAGCAGTCTTTCAGCTCTGGCTGGAGAGCATAGCATGGCTGTGCACAGCGTGTTGCAGGAAAGCAGTAGCCTAAGCCAAACTTTTCTCTGTCCTGCCTGGGGGAAGTCCATCTGTGCTCTACTCATGGGTGGAGCCCAGGCTTCTCTGTGGACTTCCGTGTATCTTTTCTTACAACCTTGATTGTACAGGAGTCTTTCTGCCAATTTCCAGTTTTTAGTGAGAATTGTTCCACGTATAGATTTATTTTTGATGTGTTCATGGGGAAAGGTGAGCTCCATATCTTTCTCCACCCTCTTGATCTCCTATCAAGAGATACATTTTAAATATAAAGGTACAGATTGGTCAAACATAAAACAATTAAAAAAATAATACCATGCTAACAATAGACATAAGAAAGTTGCAATAGCTATAGTAATGTCAGATAAGGTAGACTTCAAGACAGAAGGTGTTACTAGACTCTCAAAAGGACATTTAGTGCTAATAAAAGGGTCAATTTATCTGGAAGACATAGGAATCCTAAATGTGTTTGTGTCTAATAACAACATTCAAATTACACGAAGGAAGAATTGACATAATTAAATGGAGAAATAGACAAATCTACAACCATAGTTGGAGATTTTCATACTTTTATTTCAGTAACTGAAAAAAATTCTGGACAGAAAATCAGTAAGGACATAGAAGATCTGGACAGCACTGGCAGCCACCTTAGCCTCTTTGACATTTACAGAAAAATATATCCAATAACTGCAAGATACACTTTTTTTCAAGTGCACATGGTATGTTCACTAACTTAGACCATGTTCTAGGCCACCAAATAAGTGTCCATAAATTTTCAAAGATAGAGATCACACTGTGTTCTCTGACTACAATCTAATTTAATTAGCAGTCAATAACAACATACCTGGGACTTCCCTGGAGTGGTAAAGAATCTACCTGCCAATGCAGGAGATGCAGGTTCAATCCCTGAATTGGGAAGATCCCCTGGAGAAAAAAATGGCAACCCACTCCAGTATTCTTGCCTGGGAAATGCCATGGACAGAGGAGCCTGGCAGGCTATGGTCTGTGGTGTTGCGGGAGAGTCAGACACAACTTAGCGACTAAACCAGGCTTCCCAGGTAGCTAGCTCAGTGATAAAGAATTCACCTGCCAAGCGGGAGGCATGGGTTCAATCCAAGGGTCAGAAAGATCCCCTGGAGAAGGAAATGGCAACCCACCCCAGTAGTCTTGCCTGGGAAATCCCATGAGCAGAGGAGCCTGGTGGGCTACAGTCCATGGGATCACAAGAGTCGGACACAACTTAGTGCCTAAACAACAACAACGTACCTAGGAAGTCCCTAAATTTTTTAAAGTTAAACAACATACTTCTAAATAACCCATCAAAGAAGAAATCACAAAGAAAATTAGGAAGTATTTTTAACTGAATAATAGTGAAATACATCAAAACTTGTGAGATACAACTGAAGCAGTGCTAAGAGGGAAGTGTATAACTTTCAGTGGTTATATTAGAAAAAAGAAAGGTAAAATCAGTTACTAAGATACTACCTTAAGAAGCTAGAGAAAACAAGAACAAAATAAGCCTAAAGTATATAGAAAAAAGGAAACAATAAAGACAGCCTGGGGGTCAGGGTTGGTGGTGGTAGTGTTGCACAAAAGTTGAACATATATATATATACTCCCATGACAGTTTCACTCCTAAGAGGGATGAGAGCCTTCTATCTTCAAAAGGTTTGTACAAGAATGCTCATAGCACCATTATTTGTAATACCCCAGAGTGAACACTACTCTAAATGCCCATACATAATAGAATGGATAAATAAATTTTGGCATATCTGCACAGTGAAATACTGTTAACAATAAGGTTAAACAGACTATAGTTCTTCAGTTATAAGTAATAACAAATAATAATTTGTTAAATTTTACAAACATAATTTGAGGGAAAAAAACACAGAAGAGCATAGAGTTCAGACCCAGGTGAAACTTGTGTATGCTGGTTAAAAGCCAGTATGATGTTCACCCTTAGTGGGAGATTATGAGTGAAATTGGACCTGAGGGCAACTTCTGAGGAATTAGTAATGTTTTGTATCTTAATTTGGGCACTGATTATATGGATATGTTCAGATGTGAAAACTGATTTAGCTATCCTGTGTTTGTGTATTTTTCTGCATGTATTTTGTTATACTTCAATAAAAAAACACAAAAGAAAAAATTCATAGATAATATTTATAACAAAACTAAGTGACAGTGTATCCCCATGAAATTCAAAAACAGGTAAGGGAAGATCATCATAACTACAAGATCAACTAGTAATGGGCATCTGTGTAAGCAGAAAGAGTTGACCATCTGAAAGACCTGAAAACGGGAGAATTTCAAAACAGCAAACAGTATTTCGCTAAAAAGTGTGGCATTCTGACAGGTGCTGTTTCATTGCATTTGAGGTGGTTTTGATTCGCATTTCCCTCTTGATTAGTGATGTTGAGCATCTTTTCATGTGCCTGTTGGTCATCTGTATGTCTTCTTTGGAAAATGTCTGTTTAGATCTTCTGCCCATTTTGTAATCAAATTGTATTGAGTTGTCTGAGTTCTTAATATATTTTGAATATTAACCCCTTATCAGACATATCATTTGCCAATATCTTCTCCCATTCAGTAGTTTTTTGTTTTGCTGATGGTTCCCTTTGCTGTGCAAAAGCTTTTTAGTTTCATATGGTCCCATTTGTTTACTTTTGCTTTTGTTGTCCTTGCCTGAGGAGACTTATCAAAAAAGAAAATATTGCTAAGACTGACTTCAAAGAACATACTGCCTATGTTTTCTTCTAGATGTTTTATGGTTTTAGGTCTTATATTTAAGTCTTTAATTCATTTTGACTTTATTATTGTAAACGATGTGAAAAAATGGTCTAGTTTTATTTTACATATAGCTATCTTGTTTTCCCAACACCACTTAGCCATAAAAAAGAATGAAATTTAGCAATTTGTGACAGTATGGATGGATCTGGAGGGTATTATGCTAAGTGAAATAAGTCAGAGAAAGATGAATACTGTATGTTTTCACTTATATGTGGAATCTAAAATATATTAAAAAAAATGAGCACCCCCAAACCCAGAAACAGACTCATAGATACAGAGAACAAACTAGTGGTTGCCAGAAGGGAGAAGAATGGGAGGAAGGGTGCAATAGGTGAAGGGGATTAAAAGATACAATTTACCAGTTATAAAATAAATAAGGCACAAGGATGTAGCTTATGGTACCAAGAATACAGTCAATAATATTATAATACCTTTGTATGATGCATAACCTGTACAAATATAGAATCACTGTGTTGTACATCTGAAACAAATATTGTAAGTCACCTATACCTGAATTAAAAAATTTTAATGAAAAAAAAAATAAGTGTGGCAGTTCATTTTAAGAACAGTAGTTGAAATGGGAGGGGTTTTACCTTCCAATAAAAACTGAATGAATACAAGGAATCTCTTGTCAGAAGGTCTGAAAGGGATGGAGCTGTCAAACCCTTAATGAACTCTTGAAAATGAGGCACCAGATCTCCCTACTCACACAGTCCCACACTGAGGAGAAATTGTTGAGAATAAAATTCAGATGAGCAGAACAGGGACAATAAAGGAGGAGGAAAGAGAAGGTCCGAGAATGGGAGAGAGGACCACAACCAAGACTCTAATCAAGTAAGTCATTATATTCCTTTAACATACATTAAAAACAGAAAGGGTGCCTCTGTGAAGTTAGAAAAGCCACCCTGAACCATACTTCTTTCTGAAAGTTCAGGAAAGCTTAGTACACTGAAGAATGAGCAACAGATTGTGATGATGGTTGCACAACTCTGAATATACTAAAAACCACTGAATTGTATACTTTAAATGGGTGAATTTTATGGTATGTGAATAATATCTCAATAAAGCTGTAAGAAAAATGAATGGAAAATTACCAAGACCAAATGCCACACAAAATTATTATAAGGAGAAAAAAGAATCAAAAGCATTCCATGTTGCTTATCTGTTTTATGTAAGTAGTGTGTATATGTTAATCCCATACTCCTAATTTGTCCCTCCCTCCCTCTCCCCTTTGGTAACCATAAGTTTGTTTTCTATGTCTGTAAGTCAGTTTCTGTTCTGTATGTAGATTCATTTGTATTATTTTTTAGATTCCACATGTAAGTTATATAAAGGAATATAATCAGAAAAAATATAGATATATGTAAGTGAATTACTTTGTACACTTGAGACTAACAGTTTTGTAAATCAACTATATTTCAATTTTTTAAAAAGGGAAAGAAAGCATTCCAGAAAGACACACTCAAAGAACAACAAATCTAAATTATACTGTTTAAAAATTAGTTCGAAGACATTAATAAAATTAAATAAGACATAGAAGAACAATACATAGCAGGATTAGAAAAATTCAGAAATGTAGTGACAACTTGGGGCAATAAGAGGAAAGAATCATCTCAGAAATGAAGGCTAAGGCAGCACACTCTCTGACATAAATCATAGTAGTATTTTTAAAGCTCTGTCTCCTCAGGCAGAGGAAACAAAAGCAGAAATAAACTGATTTAAATTTAAAGACTTCTGCACCACAAAGGAAACCAACAACAAAATGAAAAAATAGCCTCCAGAATGGGAGAAAATATTTGTAAATGATATGCCCAATAAGGGGTTAATATCCAGACTACATAGACAGCTCATATAATCAATATGGAAAAAATAAGAATAGAAGATGCAAGGAGCTCAAACCCAGTGCTCTGTGACAACTTAGAGGGGTGGGAGGTGGGAGGGAGGTTCAGGAGGGAGGTTCAAGAGGGAGGAGACATGTATACCTATGGCTGATTCATGTTGATGGATGGTGGAAACCAACACAATATTATAAGTCAATTATCCTCCAATTAAATAAATTTTAAAAAAAGCAATAAGGAATTATACAGAGGGAAGTCGGAGGTAGGGAAAACAAATATTTATATTAACCCATACTTCTGGAATATAGAAAAATGGTACTGATGAACCTCTTTGCAGGACAGGAATAGAGACGCGGATGTAGAGAACGGACTTGGGGAAACAGCAGGGGAGGGAGAGGATGGGGCAAGTTGAGAGAGTGGCACTGACATATATACACCCCCCTGTGTAAAATAGACAGCTCCCTGCTGTGTAACACAGGGAGCTCAGCCCGGCACCATGATGGCCTGGAGGGGTGGGCTGCTGTGGGAGGTGGGAGGGAAGTTCAAGAGGGAGGGGATATATATATATACTTATGGCTGATTCACATAGCTGTATGGCAGAAATCAACACAACACTAAAGTAATTATCTGCCTGTTAAAAAAAAATGGACAGAAGACCTGAGACATTTTTCCAAAGAAGATATACAGTTAACAAACAGGTACATGAGAAGATGCTCAGCACTGCTAATCATCTGAGAAAGGCAAGCCAAAACCATAATGAAATACCCTCTCACGCTTGTCAGAAAGCCTATCATCAAGAAGTCTACAAATAACAAGTGTTGGTAAGGATGTGTAGAAGTGGGAACCCTAGTATACTGTTGCTACCGCTGCCTAGTTGCTTCAGTCGTATCCGACTCTGTGAGACCCTATGGACTACAGCCTGCCAGGCTTCTCTATCCATGGGATTCTCCAGGCAAGAATACTGGGGTCGGTTGCCCTGCCCTCCTCCAGGGGATCTTCCCAACCCAGGGATCAAACCCAGGTCTCCTGAACTGCAGGCAGGTTCTTTACTGCTGAGCCATCAGGGAAGCCCAGTACACTGTTGGTAAGAATATAAATCAGTGCAGCTATTATGGAAGGCAGTGTAGTGGTTCCTCAAAAATTAAAGTAGAACTACCATATGATACAGCAATTCCACTCCTGGATTTTTTATTTCATTTTTTTAAACTGGAGGATAATTGCTTTACATTGTTCTGGTTTCTGCCATACAGCAGTATGAATCAGCCATAAGTATATATCTATGTCCCCTCCCTCTTGAACCTCCCTCCTACTCTGCCTCCACCCCATCCCATCCCTCTAGGTTGTTACAGAGCACCAGGTTGAGCTCCCTGGGTTGTACAGCAACTTCCCACTCAGTTCAGTTCAGTTTAGTCGCTCAGTCGTGTCCGACCCCATGAACCGCAGCACACCAGGCCTCCCTGTCCATCACCAACTCCCGGAGTTCACCCAAACCCATGTCCATCGAGTCGGTGATGCCATCCAACCATCTCATCCTCTGTCGTCACCTTCTCCTCCTGCCCTCAATCCCTCCCAGTATCAAAGTCTTTTCCAATGAGTCAGCTCTTCGCATCAGGTGGCCAAAGTATTGGAGTTTCAACTTCAACATCAGTCCTTCCAGTGAACACCCAGGACTGATTTCCTTTAGTGTGGACTGGTTGGATCTCCTTGCAGTCCAAGGGACTCTCAAGAGTCTTCTCCAACACCACAGTTCAAAAGCATCAATTTTTTGGTACTCAGCTTTCTCTATAGTCCAACTCTCACATACTTGATTCCAGCTTGTGCTTCTTCCAGCCCAGCGTTTCTCATGATGTACTCTGCATAGAAGTTAAATAAGCAGGGTGACAATATACAGCCTTGACGTACTCCTTTTCCTATTTGGAATGAGTCTGTTGTTCCATGTCCAGTTCTAACTTGCTTCCTGACCTGCATACAGATTTCTCAAGAGGCAGGTCAAGTGCTCTTGTAAGCCCATCTCTTTCAGACTAGCTAACAGTTTTACATATGTTTTTACATACAGTAATGTATATGTTTCAGTGCTACTCAATTTGTCCCACCCTCTCCTTCCCCCACTGTGTCCACAAGTCAATTCTCTATGTCTGCGTCTCTATTCCTGCCTTGCAAATAGGTCCATCAGTACCGTTTTTCTAGATTCCATATATCTACATTAATATATGATGCTTGTTTCTCTCTTTCTGACTTCACTCTGTGTAACAGGCTCTCAGCTCATCCAGCTCATGAGAACTGACTCAGATTCATTCCTTTTTATGGCTGCCTCTCCTGGATTTTTAATCAATAGAAAATGAAAACACTAATTCAAAAAAATACTTGCACCCCAATGTTCATAGCAGCATTGTTTACATTGCCCAATATATGGAAGCAACATAAAATCTCAATAAGTGAATAGATAAGATGTGGTATATATATGCAATGTATTATATCTTATATGCAATACAATGTGATATATATATGCAATGTATATATATGCAATGCCATTAAAAAGAATGAAATATTGCCATTTGCAATAACATGGATGGCCCCTAGAGGGTAATATGCTTGGTGAAAAAAGTCGAGAAAGACAAATACTGTGTGATATCACTTATATGTGGAATCTAAATATATATTAATAAAAATAATCTAATAACATAAATAATCTAATAATAAATATATGAGAACTAGAGTCAGAGATATAGAGAACAAACAGGTAGTAACAAGTGAGGAGAGGAAAGGGAGGGAAGGGCAAGGTGGTAGGGGATTAAGATACAAGCTACTATGGACAAAACAAATGAGCTATAGGAATATATTGCATAGCACAGGAAATACAGCCAATATTTTTTAACTATAAATAGAGTATAATCTATAAAATACTGAATTACTATTTCATACTCCTGAAACTGACTCATTTGAAAAGACCCTGATACTGGGAAAGATTGAAAGTGGGAGGAGAAGAGGATGACAGAGGATGAGATGGTTGGATGGCATCACCAACTCAATGGACATGAGTTTGAGTAAACTCCGGGAGTTGGTGATGGACAGGGAGGCCTGGTGTGCTGCAGTCCATGGGGTCACAAAGAGTCAGACACAACTGAGTGATTGAACTAAACTCCTGAAACTAATATAATATTGTAAATCACCTATACTTCAATTTGAATAAGAAAAAAGAAACAAAACGAGTGAGTGAACACAATAGAAAATACCTTTCTAAAGTAA
>SJYT01037436.1:395074-437469 GCA_006410635.1 Cephalophus harveyi
AGATGGGGAAACAGTGGAAACAGTGTCAGACTTTATTTTTTTGGGCTCCAAAATCACTGCAGATGGTGACTGCAGCCATGAAATTAAAAGACGCTTACTCCTTGGAAGAAAAGTTATGACCAACCTAGAGACATTACTTTGCCGACTAAGGTCCGTCTAGTCAAGGCTATGGTTTTTCCTGTGGTCGTGTATGGATGTGAGAGTTGGACTGTGAAGAAGGCTGAGCGCCAAAGAACTGATGCTTTTGAACTGTGGTGTTGGAGAAGACTCTTGAGAGTCCCTTGGACTGCAAGGAGATCCAACCAGTCCATCCTGAAGGAGATCAACCCTGGGATTTCTTTGTAAGGAATGATGCTAAAGCTGAAACTCTAGTACTTTGGCCACCTCATGTGAAGAGTTGACTCATTGGAAAAGACTCTGATGCTGGGAGCGATTGAGGGCAGGAGGAGAAGGGGACGACCGAGGATGAGATGGCTGGATGGCATCACGGGCTCGATGAACATGAGTCAGAGTGACCTCCAGGAGATGATGATGGACAGGGAGGCCTGGTGTGCTGCAATTCATGGGGTCGCAGAGTCAGACACGACTGAGCGACTGAACTGAACTGAACTGATTCCTGTGTGGGAGCACGAATAAAAAGAATAGCTGCCATGTATTGAGTGCCTACTGTATACAAGGAGTTAATACAACAAAAGCCCATGGTAGATCATATTATTGCCTCAATTTGTAAATGAGGAACTTGAAGCTCAGAGACAGGATTTCTCAAAGATCGCTTGGTCCTCAGAGTTGAGCTGGGCCTGGATTCCAGGTGGGCCTGACTCCACAGGCCACATCCTTCCAGTCCACCATGCTCCCTAAGAAGTACAAAGCAGGGAGGACATATGAAGGTGGGTGAGACACCCTGCTCTAGGGATAACCACTCCCCTCCTCTCTCTAAATTTTGAGCAACAATTCCATCAGTTTTGCCTGCCAGGCCCTTCAAGGGCACATCTGAGACCTGCACACCAAGGGAACATCCCTGACTCATAAATCTCCCCTTCCTGGGGCCCCACATCCCTCAGCCTGTAGAATATTCCTGCTCCCAAGGCCAGGCCCACCTGCTCTCCCCTCCCAGCCCTAACTGATGTTGGTACAAGTAAATCTTTCAAACCCTCTGTTCCACCCTCTCACCTAGGGATTCCTACATATTTTCTAAGCCAGTCAAAGCGCCCCCCCCCCCTTCTTGATCTACCAGGCCCTTCTGGACAACTGAGACCAGTCCCAGGCCATGAGCACATGACTTTTCAGCCAGGGGTCAAGAGGGTGGATTTCTGCCTGAATTCTGAGGCCCTTCCACACTCAGCAACAGATAGCACGTCTGCTATCCTGCTGCCCTTGTCCTGGGCTCAGACATTGAGAGATTGGCAGAAAGGCTTGTCACCAGCTTTATGGAACCTGTCTTTTCCTTTCCTTGTCTACCTTCTGCCTAGATGAGCTCACCCCACCTCCTCCCTCCATGACTGACCACATGTGTGCTGATGGCCCTGATCTTTCTGCTGAGCTCCCTGACCTATATCCTATCATCTACCACACAGTGCCTCTTGATGAACAAAAATGCAAATTCAACAGCCTGGCAATGAACTCATTCCACTCCTCACTCCCCACCCTTCTGGCTCCATTAGAGCTTCTTAGGGCCCCTTCGCCTATTTAGTTCTCTTCCTGAGAAGCTCGGCACTGTGTCTGGCCTTCTCCCCTTCACAAAGCCGGCATTCAGTGTCTGCAGAATGAATTGCTGAATGAATGAATCCCATCATGAATCATGCTTCCTTGTCAGGCAGATTCACCATAATGCAGCCTCTTTCTTTTCATATTCAAACAACTTTCCATAAAAGAAAACCTAGTATCCCTTCACCTTAAAGCAGTAATCATTTCTCTCTCAGACCTCCTTTCATCCTATTACTGAAGGGACCACATTTTCACAAAGTATAATCAGTGAAGAGGTCTGCTTTATACTTGACTTTGAAATCTTAGTGTATCATACACTATAGAGTCTGCCTTATAATAATTTTAATGACTGCTGATTAGTCTATAAGATTGCTATATAATAGCTTACTTAGCCAGGCCCAGATTTTGAACATTTGGATTGTTTCCAGGTTTCTCCTGCTATTTCCTTTATTCATTTAACAAAGCAAATTATCTTATTTGCTTGGATTCACACAAAATATCCCTGGAGGAGGAGGGATGTAGGGTTGTTAGAGGCCAGGAGTGGGAAGGAGACTTTTCATTGAATTTCCCAATAGGCCCTTTTAAATTTTGAATCGTGAATATGCTGATAACCCAAGATATATATGCCAAAAACTTACTGTACATGGAGCATCCCACTAGAAGCTTGATATAGCACTGGAATCTACACTAACTTCCTAATATGTGTTCTCCTAAAAATATGTATAATGTACCTTGGGAATCCAGAGGAGAGAACAGGGTGGAGAATTTCAGACAATGACATTTTCACTGAACCTTGAAGCATGGGTAAGAGTTAGGCTGATAAATAGACCACCACGGGCCAAGGCCCAGAATAGCAAAGGGCACTTCCTGGTTGGGAAAAAGAGACTGTATCCGGTGTGTTGTGAAAGTTATGGGAAATGAGTCTTTCAAGGAGGGCAGAAACCAGTGTAGCAAGAGCTCTGGAGGCCAGGCTTTGGGGTTCAAACTTGATCCCAGAGGCCGTGGGAGCCTTTGGAGGGTTGGAAACAGGGCAGAGGGTAAGAGCTCTGTTTGACAGCAATCCTCTGGCAGCAAAGGACCAAAGGCAAGGAGAGCAGCAGGGAGCAGGAGACAGTGGCCAAGGCCTGATCTAGGAGAGCAGCTGTCCCAGTGAGCCTTTGTTTTAGCACTGAAAGTCCTGTGTCCTGGGCAACCCCTCAGTCTCTGGCAAATAGACATGTTAGGTCATTCTAGCCTGAATCAAGGCACTAGATACTGCATTCTCCCCAGCCCGCCTGCTCTGAGAAGTGATCTCATGACTTCCAAGAGATTTTGAAATACCAATTTCTGGCCCCCTTGGTCCCCTTCTCCAGCCACTACTCTTGGGTTCATTTACTTTCAGTAGGTTCTTTCTGGGCTTCCCAGGTGGCTCAGATGGTAAAGGATCTACCCACAGGGCAGGAGACCCCGGTTTGATTCCTGGGTCAGGAAGATCCCTGGAGAAAGGAATGGCAACCCACTCCAGTATCCTTGCCTGGAGAATCCTATGGACAGAGGAGCCTGGTAGGCTATAGTCCATGGGGTCAGGAGGAGTTGGATACAACTGAGCGACTAACACACATATAGGTTCTTTCTAGAGCTGCTGATCTCCAGACATAAAGTGATTTATAAGGAAAACATCCCCACTCACCAAAGTCCAGTCTTCTCTCCTTCTGTTCCCCTCCACAAACCTGAGGCTCCCACCAAATGAAAGTAGTCCCTGTGCCAAAGCAAACCTGCAGACTTCTTGGTCTCCCAGGCCACCTCAAGACAGGTCATGCTCCCTGCTTCTCTGCTTGATTGGGCAGAGTTTATTTTTATTTTATTTAATTTATTTACTTTAATTGGAAGCTAATTACTTTACAATATTATATTGGTTTTGCCATACATCAGCATGAATCTCTGCCTGTCAGAGCACCTCCCCATAGCTGAATACCAGCACCATGAAGCAGCTCCTGGGTGTCACACGCTGCCTGAGAACTTTTCACACATTACCACTAGTTCTCACAGCAAATAAATATGATTAGTCCCTTTTTCCAGAGGGAGGAAACCGAGACTCAGAGAGGGGAAATGTCTTGTCCAGGGTCACACAGCTACTAGCCTTCCCCTCTGTCTTCTTCATAGTTCTCTGATGGCCCTAATCCTTGTATTGATGATGTGTGCATTTCTCTTACACCCTGCCAGCCCCATGACCCACCAGACACACAACTGTCAACCTAGAACAATTCCACACTTGTAGTAGAACCCCAATAAAAAGATGGTGAAAGAAGGGACTATGTATCGCTATGTCCCTTGTGTAGTACCTAACACAATGCCTGGTATTAGATAGGATCTCCTATTCAGCAAAGAAAAAGCAAGAGAATTCCAGAAAAACATCTATTTCAGCTTCATTGACTACACTAAATGAAGTTTGACCATGTGGATCACAAAAAAATGTGGAAAACTCTTCAAGACATGGGAATCCCATATCACCTTACCTATCTCCTAAGAAACCTGTATGCAGATCATGAAGCAACAGTTAGAACTGGACGTGGAACCACAGACTGGCTTAAAATTGGGAAAGGAATATGTCAATGCTATATATGATCACCTTGCTTATTTAACTTATATGAAAGTACATCATGCAAAATGCTGGGCTGGATGAATCACAAGCTGAAATCAAGAGAAATATCAACAACCTCAGATATGGAGATGATACCACTCTAGTGGCAGAAAGCAAAGAGGAACTAAAGAGCCTCTTTTTTTTGTAATAAGAATTTTATGAAGTCTTTATGAAATCAAAATACTCATCACCAGATATTTTTGTAAAATTTTCATTATGAAAAGCAATAACCAAAGTAAACACATATTACAATGCAGAAATAATTGCAAGGATACCGAGAAGAGAAGAATCAAAAAATTATAAATACTATACTCAAAGATATGTGCAAAGCTATCACATCCATAAAATAAAAATTATAAGGTATAGAAAATGCAGAACCAAAAGTTGTTCATTTTAAAATAATAATAGAAATATAAAAATCAGTAAATGTTTTGGAAGCTGACATAAAGAGCCTCTTGATGAGGGTAAAAGAGGAGAATGAAAAAGCTGGCTTAAAGTTCAACATCAAAAAACTAAGATAATGGCATCCAGTCCCATCACTTCATGGCAAATAGATGGGGAAACAATGGAAACAGTGACAGACTTTATTTTTTGGGGCTCCAAAATCACTGCAGATGGTTGGGCGACTGCCCCTACGAAATTAAAAGATGCTCTTCAGAAGGAAAGCTATGACAAACCTAGACATCATATATAAAAGCAGAGACATCACATGGCCAACATAGGTCCATATAGTCAAAGCTATGGTTTTTCCAGTAGTCATGTACAGATGTGAGAGTTGGACCATAAAGCCTGAGCACTGAAGAATTGATGCTTTCGAACTGTAGTGCTAGAGAAGACTCTGGAGAGTCCTTTGGACTGCAAAGAGATCAAGCCGGTCAATCCTAAAGGAAATCAGACCTGAATATTCATTGGAAGGACTGATGCTGACGCTAAAGCTCTAATACTTTGGCCACCTGATGCAAAGAGCCAAATCATTGGAAAAGACCCTGATACTGGGAAAGATTGAGGGCAGGAGGAGAAGGGGATAACAAAGGATGAGATGGTTGGATGGTATCACTGACTCAATGGACATGAGTTTGAGCAAACTCCAGGAGATGGTGAAGGACAGGGAAGCTTGGCGTACTGCAGTCCATGGGGTCGCAAAGAGTCAGACTGACTGAGTGACCAAACAATAATTCTGATATTGCTGAAATTGCAGGACCGCACCAAATGAAGGCATGACTGAAGAGGAACAATCAGAAGAGATCCTGTTATGGCAAAACCTCAGCTGTCCAAAGCTTTCTAGAAATGAGTCATTCTGAAGGCTGAGGGTGAACCTTCAGAAATCAAGAAGAAGAATCCTAGAGCTGTTGCTTTTTTCTCAGAGATTCCCTGGCTTGCACTCCTCCCCTTCTGAGCTACCTGGTCCCCTTGATCTTCTTTTCCTTCCAGTCTGCTTTGTTCTTCTGTTGTTCCTACAAAGCTTCTTAGCTTCTGGTTTGGCAAGCTAACTGCAGTCTTTGCTGGAAGACCCCTCCCCATGCCTTTTGTGCCCTTTCTCCTCACCGCAACAATCCCACCACCATCGCTTCCACAGAGCCTTCCCTGCCCTCCTCAGGCTGGTGGATGCTTCCCTCACCTGCATTCACACACCCCACAGTACCCCATATGGGTGTCTGTGATTATGCCCACCTCACATGCTGGACTGTGTGTTTCTTGATGGTTAGAATCATATCAGCCCTAAATGTTTATGAATGAAATTTATGGGTCATTTTGTGCTTCTCAGCTGCCTCTCCTTTGCTTACTCCAAGACAGCTAAGGTTTTGCTTGTTGGTTGGTTGGATTGTCATTGGGAAATCATGAGTGCTTGGTGTTCAGGATTTGTCACTCACCTACTTCTCTTCTTCCTGCTTTTGCTACATTCACTGGTGTTTATGTTGCGCTTATCCATTTGGCTCAGGAAGGTTCCAGCTCAGGCACTATGCTCTTTGTTTTGTGGGGGAAATTGTGGCCAATCAAGGTCATGGCCCAGCCCTGCCAGTCCATCTTGCCTAGGAAACCAAGAGACCAGACCTCATTATTTGTGCCAAGAGTGTTTACTTGAATGACTACATGGTACCAGGCCCTGAGCCAGACATTAGAGAGACAGAAATGGAAACTGTGTGTCCTTGCCCTGCCTCTAGCACCTCATGTGAGCCTTTTCTAGGTCTCTTTCATTTGCCCATCTGAAAGTAAAGTGGGGTAGAGACCTGATTTGTAAGCAGCCTTATCTGTCAACATTGGGAACTCATCTATACAGGTTGCTCTCACCTTCCCCACATCTGTGCTTTCCCCCAGAAGAGCCCAGGCCCGCGTTGTACCTCGCTCCCTCCTCCCCTACAAATTCTGAGCAGATGTGCTCTGACACATCTCACTCTGTATGTGGCCAAGTATTAATAGCCCCAAGAAGCAGCTTGAGAACCTCAGCTAGACAGAGAGGGAAAAAAGAATGAGAAAGAGGAGGAGGGGTATAGAGGGTACATTGGGGTACATTGGGGTACATGGCCATAGAGAGTACATTGGGAGAGGCCAGTGCATCCCACAGTGCATCAAAGACATTCCCTAAGCCCAACTCTGAAGACTGATATTAGTCAGTCTAATCAAGGACCCCAAACCAGAGTGGGATATGGGGAAGAAGACACCGTTTCACTAACCTTTCTGGACAAGGCTAAGGAATTAACATTTTCTTGCACTAGTAGGACACTTGATACTATCTTTGTATTTGGTATTCCTAGTAACCTTTTTGATTACATTCAAAGATATTTTTGAGAGCCTACATTCAAAGCCTCCTGTTGAGAATTACTGGCCTTTTCCAGTAGAACACTTATCACAAATTCAAGTGTATAGACAGTTTCATGATTTTTTAATGTGTTTCCTCCACTAGACTGTGAGTTCCTAAAGGCAGGAATGATGCCCATCTTCTTCCACACTGAATCCTCAACACATAGAACAGCACCTGGCAAACAATAATCACTTAAGTTACCAAAAAAAAAATGACCCACGGATCTGGGATCTGGAGACAATCTTTAATTCTGCAAAGGCTAGTGCATAGAACTAACCCTTTTAGCCTGAAACATAATAGATATTTAATAGACATTAATTTAATGAGAAGAATAATAACAGGAAACATAATAGTACTTACTGTGTGCCAGGCGCTGTGCTAAGTGCTTTACATTCATTCACTCAATCCTCAGAACAACCTGATGAAGTAGGTACTATTATTATCCCCATTTTACAGGTGGGGAAACCGAAGCACAGAGGTTCGCCAACTTGTGAGTGGAAGAGCTGAGACCTGAACGCCAACAATCTGGCTCTAAAGTCCATGCCCTTAACTGCTGGGTTGCCTTCCAACAACAGAGAGATGGCGTGATTCCCCCTAGTGTCCTGGGAGGAACTTGGTGGAACCTGGACTGGAAGCCAGGTCTGCACTCAGTGCAGTTTCTCCCACTGATTGCTGGTACAGAGACCCTGGGAACAGAGGCGCAAGGAGGAATCTGAGAAGCCTAGATATTCACTCAGAAAAAGGCTCTAGTCAACTAGGTAGCTCTCATCAGAAGCCAAGCAGAATCAAAGCACATCCACCAGGGCAGCAACAAGTGTGATCACCAGGTGCTTTTCCTTAAGCAGGGAAAAATAGCAGACTCCTTTTCAGAGATCCTGCTGGAGGCCTAAGCCATTCCCTTTTCCTGCACTAATTTATCGGGGACCCCCTCCCACACACACAGAGCTAGAACCACCCCAAGGCAAGGCAATTGAGTACCCGTGGGGAAAGGATGCATGTTAGGGAGATGAATGTGTGTGTAGGATGTCGGGGTGAGGCAGAGAACAGGGAAGACTGAAGAAAAGGTTAGGTCAAGACTAAAACCTCCAGCAGATAAAAGGACTCAGTAACGAGATTAAAGCAAAGCACCTATAATCAGCTCAGCTTTAGCGGCACTGGCCTTCTGTTTGGGCTTCCTGCCCCAACAGAACAGCACTGTGGCATGGCCTTCCTCTCCCGGCTGCATCTTCAGGAAATCCTCCAGACCCTCTCTGTTTTGCAGTGGGTGCCAGTCTACATCTTTTTAGGTGAGTGAACCCCAGGGCCTCGAGAACACAGAGAACAGATGAAGAGAGCAGGAATCTCCAGGTGATTGGGAGGGTTCTAAAGAGATCATTTGGCCGGCCCCCTCTCTCTGGGAAGGACTGTGCCTCTCCACCCAGAGAGACGGCCATTGTTGAGTTCACTAGGTATCTCTCCTCCCACCCGAGGAACACAAAGGCCAGGAGCGAAGCTGCAGTTGTTCTGGTTTAAAGTCCACCCCAGCCTTCTCTCAGGACCGCCCCTCTGTGAACTAGCTGAAGAGAGTCTTGTTTGGGGACAGGGGCAGAACTGGTACTGGGCAAATGTAAGGTGATTTTCTTTATTACGATGAGAGAATTATGGAAAAGCTGGGGCTGCCTGAGTGACTCATTAGATGGAATTTTGAGAAAGGGCCAGTTCTTCAACGGACTCAAAAAATCAGTCATCAGTGCTGGGCAAATGGGCTGAGAGTTCCAAGCCCTTCCCAGTCAGACACCAGGTCTTCATGGGCAGCCGATTACAGGGCCGAGTTTGGAAACTGGACATGGAGAAATTTCATCCTGAAGGATGGGACAGGATAGGAGGCTGCCCAGTCCAATTTATGGGAGGATATATGTCCCCGTAGAGCAGAGGTTCTTAATTAGAGACCTACAGACACTAGTGCCTTCCAGGTCGCACTGGTGGTAAAGAACCCGCCTGCCAGTGCAGGAGAGTTGAGAGACAAGGGTTCGATCCCTGGGTCGGGAAGATCCCCTGGAGAAGGAAATGGCAACCACTCCAGTATTCTTGCCTGGAGAATCCCATGGACAGAGGAGCCTGTCCATGGGGTCGCAAAGAGCTGGACACAGCTGAAGCAACTTAGCATGCACATCGACCTAGAATGAGACAGGGAGGGACAATGTTGAATTTGGAAGGAAAAAATTACCTCTTTATTTTCACTAACTTCATATTGAATAGATGAATGTAGGCAGCAAACCACAATTTGTTGGTAAGACATCATAGAGATTTAAATTTCACATGCCGGTTGTTGCAGGCATCTCAAAAGTTCATTTATGCTTGTTACCACTTCTGAATTCCAATAGTTATTGGAACTACCATTAGGTGTGCTTATCCACTGCATAAATCAAGAATTCATGTTACTGTACCACATTTTTTGCAATATTTTGATAACTGTGTTTTACTATGATGAGTTTCCTTTGTGAGTCTGTGTATTTTGTGCATTTAAAAATAATATTCAGAAAAGTGAATATTATTATTCACTGTATTATTATAGCCTATATTATTATAGGTTTCACCAGACTAACAAAGGAGTCCATGGCCACCCAAAGATGAAGACTTAGTGAGCCTTATTGAAATCAAATCATGCTAAACCCTTAGCCTATCAATAACTTGACTCTAGTTGCATTAAGAGAAGGAAGTGATTTTTCTATAAATGTATTTGTTTCTAGTGTTTCATTTTTTATTGTTGCTGTCCTTTGCATCTATGTTTAACTTCCTCAAAAAGACCCCTTAACAAGTTTCCTTAGTTAGGAAAGTGGGGGTCACTGGAATGTCCTAAGAGACTTGACATCGTGGTGGCATCTGTCATTTCAAGTCTGGATCCCGAAAAGAGTGGGCAAAGATGGGCAGAGAGAGCAAGGAAAAGAGGTCCAGAGAAGAGCTGTATGAGCTGAGCCTTTTAGGGCTGGGGTCAGTACCACCCTGGAAAACCTCCGAATGGTATTCGAACACAAGTACCTAGATTGTTCTGGCTCTTCTGGAGAGAGCTTCTCAATATAATATTCTCATTTTTCTCCCAGAAAATCATATTTCTTGAGTATTTTTTATCTTCTTCCTTTTCCCCTCTCAAAGGACATGAGCTAGGATAAAGGGTATGTTCAGCACTGAATACATAAAGATCCACGACGATAAGGACTAGCCTCCTGGTAACACCCCCTTCCTCCAATCTCGCCAGCTTCCAGCCATCCTAGAAGAGCTATGGCACCTATGTGTCTGGAATGACAAACTCTTCATTCCACTCCATTCATATGAGTGGAATCATGTACTATTTGTCCTTTTGTGATTGCCTTCTTTCACTTAACACATGTTTTCAAGATTCATCCATGTTGTGATAGAATTTCCTCCCTTTTTAAGGCTGAATAATATTGTATTATATGTATATACCATCTTTTGTTTATTCATTATCCATTAATGGACTCTGGTTTTTTCTACCTCCTGGCTATTGTGAATAATGCTCTATGAACATGGGTGTTCAAATATCTCCTTGAGAGCCTGCTTTCAATTCTTTTGGCTATATACCCAGAAGTAGAATTGCTGGGTCATATGGTAATTCCATTTTTTAAATTGTTGTGGAATTGTCATACTGTTTTCCATAGCAGCTACATCATTTCACATTTCCACCGACAGTGTGCATGAGTTTCAATTTTTCCACATCCTCACCAACACTACTTTATTGTCTGTTTTCTTTAGTAGCCATCCTAATGAAATGGGATGATATCTCATTGTGGTTTTGATTTGTATTTCCATAATGACTAGTGAACTTTAGCATCTTTTCATGTACTCCATGGCCATTTGTCTTGACTTCTTTTAGATTGATTATCATTCCACTTGTCTTCTGTTAGTTTAGGTTACTATATATCCTGTTTCCCTTCTTCTAGTGATTATGCTAGAAATTACAACACAAATCCTGGATCTTGGAGGTTATCAAGGTAGCTAAAACATGTAACAGTGTATGATACCCACAGAAAGGCCTAAGACAGTCAAATCTGTCCAACAGTTACAGAGCAATTGCAAAGTATAAGGTTGTGGCTGTCCTTGTGACACTACAACAGTGAGTCCAGTATAGGCTCCTTCTATCTGGTAACAAAGAGAAAATAATCATTCATTCCACCATTCTACCATTCCAGGTGTCAGTGCTGAACATATAAGTGAATCATTACATTGTAAGATTGAGTGTGTTAAGTGAAATGAACAAACACAATGAAGCCACTAGAAAATATTACACAAGGTTAACAGGGTCAGGGAAGGCAGGAAAGGGCAGCAATGTGACGCAGTAAACAGGACATGGGTTCTGCAGTTTGTCAAACTTGGTTAACAACTAGCTGTGTGAATTTAGACAGCTACTGTAA
Organism: Cephalophus harveyi; assembly: GCA_006410635.1. Classification (NCBI taxonomy): domain Eukaryota; kingdom Metazoa; phylum Chordata; class Mammalia; order Artiodactyla; family Bovidae; genus Cephalophus; species Cephalophus harveyi. The sequence continues at coordinate 406,608 of SJYT01037436.1, forward strand.
CCCTTCTAAGCCTCCATATCCCCATCCTCTCAAGGCTGGTTCACAATAAGCGCTCCATACAAAAAAGTGTCCTTCCTTCCTCCCTCCCTTCTTCCTTCCTAGTTCCCTTCTGTCTTCTCCTTCTCACTCTTTCCTTCATTCTTTCTGTCTTGCTCAGAGTTGTCCTCAGCACTTCTCCTTCCTGAACGATGGTCAGAATCGTGACTGATTACTGGAAGTGGGGTGGGGGAGGAAGTAGGGAAGAGAGAAAGAGAAAAGGCAGAGAGACAAGAAGGAGGAAAGAAGTGAGAAGAGAGGAATGAAAAGATGGTCTGGGGGGATACAAATGTTCATGACCTTTGGAACTCAGCAGTGCTCCTGAGAGCCTCTCTGAGGCCCAGCTTCCAGTTAAAGGATGGCTCTCCATCTGTCTTTTTCTGGGCTTGTATCACCGCTATCTAAACTATTGCAATATCCTCTTTCTTGGCCCTCTACTCTCCACCCTCTCCAATATATTCCACTGCTTACATCCAGAAGAGTCCTTCAAATGTGTCTTTGATTACAGCCCTCTACTGCTCAAAAATAGTCACTGATTTTCCCTTGCCTACTTGAGGAAGTAAAAATGTGTCATCCGGGGCATTCGAGGACCTCCTCCACTCTCTGGTTTTAACTCTGCCAGCTCATCCCCCTACTTGAAGCTTGTATTCCAGGTATCTTATTCAGAGAACAAATGGGAAGGATACTTACTCTCCCACTCCTTTACTTTTGCTCTATTTCCTCCACTTAAAAAATTTCCTGATCACCCTTCCTGGACTATCTATGGACAATTCCTTCTTTGAGATATTGCTCAAGTCATATCTTCTTTGCAACCCTTTCCTGGTAACCTGAGACTACATTGTCTCTGAAAATCTCTGCACTTTGTAAAAATTGGTTGAGTAGCAGCCTTTACACCCTTTGTCTCCTCTACCCAATAGGCTTCATGAAAACAGGAGTCATGCCTTGTCAATATTATATTTCTTGCAAGACCAGGCTTGACACAGTTGATTCTTCCACATTTCTTCTCCTCAGTAAAGACCTCTCCTCAGTAAAACAAGTCTACCTCTTGTTCTTTTCTCCCTCTCCCAGAAATCCTTTCTTTCATGGACCTGCCTCCTTTCTCTGGTTGCTGATACTACAAAAAATAGAACATAGTCTTGGGAGTCAAACAGACCAAGTCTGCCTTTTACTTATTATGTGACCTTGTGCAAGTAAGTCATTCACCCTCCACCACTGTAGAACAGAGCTCCCAAGACCGCTCTGATAATCAAAAAAAACCCTCAACAGGTGTTCATTTTATTTTGGGGGGTTATAGGAATTGATATTACTTGGAGCCCAACTACTCCACCTCATAAGACGTTTTTTAATGTTTTTATGTGTTTATTGGTCATTTAAAAATGTATTTATTTTTAATGGAAGGATAATTGCTTTATAATGTTGTATTGGTTTCTGCCATGTATCAATTTGATCAGCAGAAGAGTGACTACCACTTCTGAGACAAGCACCCTAGACTCTGATTTCATTGTACCTTCAGGAAGAATAATGAGTAACCAGATCCTAGAAAATGAGGCAAATAGAAATTTTGATACCTTCCCAGCATTTAAACAGGCCCCTTCAAGGCATCACTCCCTACTACCTCTTCTTCACTCCCCTGCATCCAATCAACTGCCAAACCCTGAAAATTCTGCCTCCATAGTATCTTTCAAATTGATTTCAGAAATAGTAGCCTATTTCAGGTTCTCACTGTCTCTCATCTAAGACACTGCAGCTCTTAGCTGACCTCCCTCCCTCAGTTTCTCCTGCTCCCACAGTCATTTCAAACAATCTTTCTGATAGACAAATATGATCATGCTCTTCCTCTGATGAGAATCTGGGTTCTCATTCCCTTAAGCATCAGACCTGAGCTCCTCTGCTTCTTTCCCAGCATCATCTGCTATTCCATGGTTTCCCATACTCCCTGTACTTTTGCAAGTTATGATGTTACTCACAGACCTTGAACTCTTCCATATCTAGGCCTTTGTTGGAGCTCTTCCTTGCTTGTGGAAGGCCCTTTTGCCACTAATCCATCTGTCAAAATCCTACTTTTCCTCCAAGATTCAATTTAAGTCATACCTTCTGCAAGAAACCTTTCTAGATTGCCCATAAACCTTTCTAGGTTGTAGTAAAGAATGGTTCTCATATAATGACATTTGAACCCTGACTGTATCATTCTCACCATCTGGGATATATCTGTTATTTATGGTATTGATCTTCCCCTCTAGACTATGAGTTTCTGGAAGGCAGGAACTTTATTTTTATGTTTTAATATGACTTAAAATTAATTAAGCATATTTAAAGTGCTTAAAATAGTTTTTGGTTCTTAAAGACTCAACAAATGCTACCTATTTTTTCTCCCAAAGCATGGAGTGAAGATACATGACCTCTCTGAGCCTCAGTTTCTTCATATGTAAAATGGAGATAATAAAATTATCTACTTCTCAGGGTCGTGAGAGTATTAAATGACATAACACACATTAGGTGCTGAACAGAGTGCTTGTTGACAATAAATGCTCCATACAAGGCATCGGTGACCATGCTCACATTCTTTTCATCACTTCCGTATTCTCCATTCTCCTCCTCCAGTGCCTCAACCCTGCCCCCACTGCTTCTAGCACAGGGATCTCACGCGACGTGTGCTCAGTCTATGTGTGTTGAATCAAGTTATCTTTTTCACTCCCGTTGGTCCTTATACAGATCCAATATAGTAATTGTAAAGCCACAGAAATTCGTCTTTGACAAACCAGTCATATTCTTGGATTTCTGAAGGCTTCGAGCCAACTGATTAACAATCTTAATTTTCATTTTATTCTGGAAATGACAGGCTTCCATAACCTTACACACTCACGCACACCCTGCAACATCAGAAGCTCCTTTCCTAATTTAGAACAAGGGCACTGGTGGTTTCTCTCCCAGTTAACATTCACTTGCTACTAGGAGAATTTTGAAATCAAACTTCCATGCACTTCAATTGAATGTTACAAATATATTTATCATGAGTCATCTCCCTGTGCTTGGCACGGTGCTAAACGCTGTTTTCAAAAAGCTTACTGTCTAGTAGGCAGAGGGCCTACTGTGTGGTAAGTTGCTAACCAAACAAACAGCAAATTAAACAAGGAACAGCATCACCAAAGACATGGAGATGTGAAATTGCATGGTGGGTTGAGGGAATGGAGAGTAGACTAAGGTGACTGAACCTCTGTTTCCCATTCTTCAGTCATTTGCATCCCACCTTCTGGTTCTTTCCACAGCTGAGTACCACCTATCCTATTATTACTTAACATTTTCCCCAAATTGACTCACTCCTATAACCTAAATTAATATATTTTAATAGGAAACTTTATACCATTCCCATGAACTCACTTTGATTCACTACATATTAAAATAGCTTTCCATCTATGAACCACTTCAGATCACCCCATGTCCCTACAGTGGTTTGGGGACCACATGCTAGATCATATGGGGTATGAGTGCTGGTGCTGAGAGATGAGGCTAGGAAGGTGAGTGGGGCCGGTCCACGGAGGGCCTTAAATGCCTGACTAACATGTTCAGACTTTATCCTGTTAGCAGTGGGACAGTACTGAAGGTTTCATAGCAGGCAAACAACACTACAACTGTGCTTAGTTAAAAATAAATCTGGCAGAAGCATGGAAAACAGAGTAGGGGGAAGAGATCAGCAGGCAAGAATAGATAAAAGACTGCAGTCTAGACCAGAGGAGATCAAGTTCTGGACCACGGCAGTAGCAATGGAGACAGAGGCAGAAGGATGAATGGGAGAGATTTTCTTTTTTTTTGGAAAGGGAGAGAAGTTGAAGATATCTCCAAAATGTTGAAACTGACATTTATCCTGAGGCCTGAAATATGAATAAGAACTAGCCAGGCAAAAAGCTGAGGGAAGAGTCTTCCAGGCAAAAGGGACAACATGCACAGAAGCCTGGAGGCTGGAGAACAGAATAGGTAGAAGAAATCTACAATAGAACAGTATGGTGGCATGCAGAGTGCAAGGGGGTGGCCAGGCGCTCCCTCACGGAGGACCTTCAGAACCAAGGTTACAAGACTGGACTTGATCCTAAGAGTCACCAGAAGCCATGTGAGTTACTGAATTATTAAATTACCACCAACCCCATCAGTTCTCATATTTATCATCACTTTTGATCCATTAAGTAATCACTGAGCTGCAGAAATGTCTCTTTGACAAGCCAGCCATGTTCTTGGTTATATGCGGTAGAAGGACAGAGATCTGCATTTAGCCTTCTGGTTGCATCATGACTCAATGGATGCAGGGAACCTATTAGAAGACATTGGCAGTTGGCTTAGAATGAGAGGTGGTAACTTGGACTGGTGGTAGCATGGAGGTATGGAACAGAATAATTTGAAAGACGTTTGAAGGACAGAACTGACAGAAAGTAATAATTGACTAAAGGAAAGCAATGATTCGAGCTCAGTAGTTAAGAGTACAGTCTCCTGGTCTTGGTGTTGAGATGGAGGCCTTTGGGAGAGCTCAGTCTCTGGAGGAAGAGTGTGAGTTCTCAACTCTGGCTCACCCACCAGCTAGCTGTGTGACCTTAAGTAGTTATTGAACCTCTCTGAACCTGGGTCCCTCGTCTACAAAATGAGAATGCTTATTGTCCTGATGGGGTCTTTATGAAGATTAAATAAAATACACATGTACAATACTTAGTTTTACACAATGAGTATACAATAAATGTTGCTGTTACTATATGGGAAAGTTAGTAAGAAAGGTGAATCAGAGATGATTTGAAGAAAGGACCCACTTAGATTCATACTGGTACCATCTTTAACCAAAGCTAGTAATCATTAGTAATTTGAGGCTCTACATGTTTATCTTTTTAAAGTCACAACCAAGGTAAAGTAGATGGTAAAATGGTCAATTCACCAAGACTTAACTATCCTAAATGTCTATGTACCTAACAATGGAGCTTCAAAGTGAAAACTTCTGAAACTGAAAAAATAAATAAACAAGTTAACAATTATATTTGATGACTTTTTTGAAAACTACAACCAAAACTCACCCAAAATGAAATAGGTAACCTATAACTACTAATTAAATTAAATTTTAATTTTGGAATGTTGTAAACTTCCAAAACAGAAATCGGCAGACCCAGGTGGTTTCAGCAGCATATTCTTCCAAACATTTTAAAGATGATATATCACAAATTCCAAATCATCTTTTCCAGAAAATAAAAGAGGGAGGAACACTTAACGACTCATTTATGAGGCCAGACCCTGATGCCAAAACCAGACAAAACAATACAAAAAAGAAAACTACAGACAAATATCCTTCATGAATATAGATGCAAAAATCCTCAACAAAATACTAGCAAATCAAATTCAGCAATATATTACAAAGAGTAATATACCATGACCAAGTAGGCTTTATTCCAGGAATGCAAATCTAAATATTTGAAAGACAATATTAACCATATTAACCACCTAAGGGAGAAAAACACACAATTATATCAATTGTTGTAGAAAAAGCATTTGAAAAAAATTTTTTTCTTAATCAAATTTGCTATCTTGGATTTAAGCAAAAAAGAAAAAGAGAAGGCACTTGACAAACTTTAATCCCTGAAAAAATCTCCCAGCAAACTAGGAATAGAAGGCAACTTTCTCAACTTGATAAACAGCATCTATAAAAAAAAAAAAAAACAAAACCTGCAGCTACTTAATGGTGGAAAACTGAAAGCTTTCTCCCTAAGATGGGGAGCAAAGCAAGGATGTCCACACTCACCATTTGTATTCAACATCATGCTAAAAGTCCTAGCAATAAAGCAAGAAGATAAAGAAAGAAAAGCATACAGACCAAAAAGTAAGAAATAAACTGTACTAATTAACAGATGACATGATAAACAGTGTAGAAAATCCCAGTCGATTACATATTTCTAAGTCTATTTTAAAAATATACTAAAAAAAATCCCTCTAAGAACTAACAAATGAGGTTAACAAAGTCCCAGGTTACAAGATCTCACATAAAAGTCAACCATGTTTCTATATACTAGTGGAGAACGATTGAAAATAAAAATTTAAAAACAATACCATTTAAATGCCTTCAAAAATAAAATACTTATGAATATATTTAATAAAACCTGTACAGCATCTGTAGGCTGAAAACTATAACATGCTAATAAAATTAAAGACCTAAATGGAGACACACTGTGTTCATGGATTGGAAAACTCAAAGATGTCTGCTGCTGCTGCTAAGTCACTTCAGTCGTGTCCGACTCTGTGCGACCCCATAGACGGCAGCCCACCAGGCTCCCCCATCCCTGGGCTTCTCCAGGCAAGAACACTGGAGTGGGTTGCCATTTCCTTCTCCAATGCATGAAAGTGAAAAGTGAAAGTGAAGTCGCTCAGTCGTGTCTGACCCTCAGCAACCCCATGGACTTAAGCCTTCCAGGCTCCTCCATCCATGGGATTTTCCAGGCAAGAGTACTGGAGTGGGGTGCCATTGCCTTCTCCATCAAAGATGTCAGTTCTTCCCAAAACTGATCTATAAATGTAACACAGCTCAAATAAAAATCCCAACAGAGTGCATTTGATAACAGTTTTCCCTAAGTACTAAAACTAAATATCCCAAATTTGATAATGGCACTGTGAATGCCTTAATTTTTAGAAAACACACAGTTACTTAGGAGCAAAGCATTGTGATCTCTGCAATGGACTATAAATACAAACATATATTTATATACTTATATTTAGGAATAAGTCAAATGCAAAATGCTAACAATAAAGAGATCTAGATGAAGCTTATGTGGGATTTTATTAAAATTTCTTGCAAATTTTCTATTTAAGCCTTTTTCAAAATAAAAAGTTTAATTTGAAAAGCCTCATCAGGTGTTTTTATAAACATCGACGAGATGATTGTAAAATTTATATAGAAAAACAAAAGCACTACAATATCTAAAACCATTTTGAAAAAAGAATAGTTAGAGGATCACACTATCTGGTTTTTAGACTTAGTGGAAAACTATAGTAATCAAGACAGTGATATATCTGTGAAGAGATAAGCACATGGATCAATGGAACAGAATAGAGTCAAAAAAAAAAAAACAGGAAAAAAAAAAAAAAACAACGAAAAGAAGAATAGAGTCCAGACAGACCTGCACAAACATGGCCAACTGATATTTGACGAACATGCAAAAGCAATTAAACGGAGGAAAGATAGTATTTTCAACAAACAATGTTGGGACAATTGGTTATCCATATGTAGTAAATGGATCTTGACCAAAACCTCACACCTTATTGTAAGATTAACTCAAAATGGATCACAGATCTAAAAAGTAAAACATAAAACTTGTAGTAAAAACATAAGAGAAAACCTTCATGGCCTGAGGTTAAGTAAAGAGTTCTTAGATTTAATATCAAAAGCACAATCTGTAAAAGAAAACTAAATGATAAATTGGACTTCATCAAAATTAAAAGTTTTTGCTCTAAGAAAGACTCTGTTAAGAGAATAAAAAGATAAACACAGGGAATTTCCTGGCATCCCAGTGCTTAGGACTCTGTGCTTCACTGAGGGCCTGAGTTCAATCCCTGGTCTGGGAACTAAGATCTCACAAGCCTTGTTGCATGGCCAAAAAAAATTTTTTTTTAAGATAAACACAAACTGGAGAAAATGTTTGCAAATCACATATCTGTTAAAAGACTTGTATCCAAATAAAACAAATTGTATCCAGATCGTATAAAGAAACTCACAAAGAAAACAAACAACCCAGTTGAAAAATGAGCCAAATATTTTAATAGATACTGCACCAAAATGTAAACACAGGTAAACATAAAAAACTGTTAAGCATGATTAGGTATAAGAGAAACGAAATAAAAACAATGATGAGATATCGTGCTACGTGTCTATTAGAATGGTTTAGCCATCTTCAGTACAAACTAAATTAAGAGCCTGCCTTATGTGAACTTCCTCCTTGATAATCCACTCCAAAACTACTCACTTGAACATGGATAAGATGTTGGAAGCATCTCTGTGTCAAGGCCATAATGTCTAAGATAGTGCCACACATACACATACACAAATGTGTCCTTTATTCTTGTCTCAGACACCCTTGCTTTCTTTCACGGATCTCCTTGTTTCACAAAGTCAAGCCCTTCCATGTTTGGCCTGAGTTTCTCCTATCTCTTTAAATCTCCCTTTTGTCACCATAAGTGACACCGATGATATTCAAACAGGTTGGGTCTGGCAAGATTGCCCTCAAAGGACACTTATGGTCCTCTGAGGTGCCACACCTGCAGTTCTAACAGATTTCACAAGGGGAGTGATGTTTACTGAGATATGGCTCTCAGTTCAGTTCAGTCGCTCAGTTGTGTCTGACTCTTTGTGACCCCATGGACTGCAGCACGCCATGCCTCCTTGTCCATCACCAACTCCCAGAGTTTACTCAAACTCGTGTCCATTGAGTCTGTGATGCCATCCAACCATCTCATCCTCTGTCATCCACTTCTCTCGTCTTCAATCTTTCCCAGCATCAGGGTCTTTTCAAATGAGTCAGTTCTTCACAACAGGTGGCGAAAGTATTGGAGTTTCAGCTTTAGCATCAGTCGTTCCAATTGATTTCCTTGAGGATGGACTGGGTGGAACTCCATGCTGTCCAAGGAACTCTCAAGAGTCTTCTCCAACACCACAGTTCAAAAGCATCAATTCTTCAGCACTCAGCTTTCTTTATAGTCCAACTCTCACATCCATACATGACTACTGGAAAAACCAAAGCCTTGACTAGATGGACCTATGTTGGCAAAGTAATGTCTCTGCTTTTGAATATGCTGTCTAGCTTGGTCATAACTTTTTTTCCAAGGAGCAAGCGTCTTTTAATTTCATGGCTGCAGTCGCCATCTGCAGTGATTTTGGAGCCCCCCAAATAAAGTCTGTCACTGTTTCCACTGTTTCCCCATCTATTTGCCGTGAAGTGATGGGACTGGATTCCATGATCTTAGTTTTCTGAATGTTGAGTTTTAAGCCAACTTTTTCACTCTCCTCTTTCACTTTCATCAAGAGACTCTTTAGAGCTTCGCTTTCTGCCATAAGGGTGGTGTCATCTGCATATCTGAGGTTATTGATATTTCTCCTGGCAATCTTGATTCCAGCTTGTGCTTCATCCAGCCCAGCATTTCTCATGATGTACTCTGCATATAAGTTAAATAAGCAGGGTGACAATATACAGCCTTGATGTACTCTTTCCCTATTTGGAACCAGTCTATTGTTCCATGTCCAGTTCTAACTCTTGCTTCCTGACCTGCATACAGATTTCTCAAGAGGCAGGTCAGGTGGTCTGGTAGTCCCATCTCTTTATGAATTTTCCACAGTTTGTTGTGATCCACAGCCAAAGGCTTTGGCATAGTCAATCAAGCAGAAGTAGATGTTTTTCTAGAACTCTCTTGCTTTTTCAATGATCCAATGGATGTTGGCAATTTGATCTCTGGTTCCTCTGCCTTTTCTAAATCCAGCTTGAACATCTGGAAGGTCACAGTTCACAGACTGTTGAAGCCTGGCTTGGAGCTTTTTGAGCATTACTTTACTAGCATGTGAGATGAGTGCAATTGTGCAATAGTTTGAGCATTCTTTGGCATTGCCTTTCTTTGGGATAGGAATGAAAACTCCAGTCCTCTTCCAGTCCTGTGGCCACTGCTGAGTTTTCCAAATTTGCCGGCATATTGAGTGCAACATTTTCACAGCATCATCTTTTAGGATTTGAAATAGCTCAACTGGAATAGACCAGTTCAGTAGACTACTTTTAGGACTGATGGATTACTGAAAATGATTAGATATAAGGCATGAAATTAACCCATCTATACTTTCAAAACAACATTGGATTTAAACAACACAAATGCTGACTAAACACTAATCATTTAAGTTTACCTAATATTGAAAAGAGAAAACATTTCTTCATCTTTCAGTCAATCTATAAATATTTGTTGAATACTTACTGCATGCAAAGCACTCTTCTAATTGCTGATGATACAAACTAAATTTATTAGAAGATATAAAAGAAATTATATACTTAGGCTCCCTTTAATTAATAATGATTCATATTTATCTGAGTTTTCTTCTGAGGCTTACCCAGCAAATTTACTCTCATCTTTTATGAGGGTCAGAGGTAGCAGGATTTTTATCTATGGCAAGCTTCCCATAAAATTCCTCCCCCTACTATTTCTTATTTAATTAGCATGCTTACAACAGCCATCTAAGCCAGATCTTATAAGGGGAATTCAGCCTATCACTAAGATTTCTTCTACCCCACAACATGACTTTTTTTTTAAATGCCCATTCCATCTTTTTCTTGTTATTTTCATCAGAGTCCAAGATACAAGAGACATATCTGCTGTTTGGTAACTCTTGAGTTTCTTCCCCTTCTCTGAAACTTTTTATCTACTGTGGTATGGTTATCTGGTCAACGAAGTCATTCCTTTAGCCAAATTTTTTAAAATTCACAATATGGGTACGAGCCCCTCTGTCTCATGGACGCAGATTTTAAAATGGAATTCAACTGCCACGACTGTAAGATGTATCACATTCACATTTCACAATCTGCTGTGACCCTTTGCTAACAGAGATGATTTTTCCCCTTCAGAACTTTTGACCCATTTTGAATGAGATGAAATTGAACACAGTAAAGCAGTTTCTCATATGTATTTTCCTCTCAGCATCAAACAGCCTGTAGAGCGCAGGCAGCCCCGCTCCACTGGAATGTGCTGGCAGAGCAGTGTGACAGAGGAAGGAGGGCGGAGGCCTTCCTGAGGTCTCAGAGCGGGGATCTCAGCCACTGGCACAAGATGCTGTTCCTTTCAGTTGCCAAGTAGTGCTGTCCTTTGACCCCAGGTGAGGACCTATTCTGAGAATGCCATGGTTCTGCCATTTCCTCAGTTAAGATTGGGGACTCAGAGGTCATCCTGGACCGCAGCAGAGCTAAGAGGGAGATGGGGGGTGGGGGGATGAGGGAAGAACAGTCTCACACTGGCCTTGACCTGCTTCTTCACTACAGAGCAGAGACTGGGGTAATGAGCTGTGTATTAAACTTGAAGGGAACTAAAGGGCATGAACCCCTTGTGTCCCCTCAGGAGCTATTCCTGTTATCCTTATACCCTACTTTCTGGTGTTCACTAAGTTCTGGATGGTGTCTGTGCTCGCCTTAGCCTGGCTCGACTATGACTGGAACACCCACAGTCGAGGTAGGAAGCAGGGGGAGAGCAGTGATCCCTGCCTGTGCCGAGGAGGGAACCCCAGGGACGGAGTGAGGGTGGAAGGGCAGAGTGAGAGAGGCAGGGGGAGAAGAGGGGAGGGGAGGAAAGGAGGAGAAAGGGAAAGGGGGGCAGGGAGTGGAAGCGAGGGAGAGAGGAGGAAGGGCAAAGGAGAGAGGGAAGAGAAGAGGGACAGGGGTGCAAAGCTCAGCAAGAACAGAGGGCTCGGCCAGACTGCCCAGGAAGAATTAAGAGGCTGGTTTCTGAGAGGGTGCTCCCAGCCTCATGCTATTTCTTGTTCACCTTTCTGGCAGCTCCAGAAGAGCAGGGGCTGCCTGTGTCTTCTTGGGGATTGGATTCAGGGATAGACCTTATAGCTCTGTGCCCAAGAAACATGGAAATGTGAGAAGGAGCCCCCTTCTACTCCAGAAGAAGTAGAGGGATTGGCAAGATCTCACCCACTCTTCCCTTCCCTCTGTACTTGCTGGTGGTAGACGTTCAGCTTGGGTACGAAACTGGACAATCTGGAAATATTTCTGAAATTACTTGCCAGTAAAGGTAACGACCCTTCCTCTGAAGGGCCTCATTCCCTGTTGCCCAGATTCTCCCCCCCCCCCACTCAGCCCCATATTTTCAAAGGCTTTTGTGACCAATAGTGGAGATCAAAGCCCAGAGGCATAATATAGAGCATGGTCGCAAGATGGATGGGCAGGTGGGGAAATGAATGAATAGCACCTTGCCTCACAGTGGCAAACTCAGGTCAGCCTCACCGAGCATCATAACCCCTGGCAATTCTATGAGAGTGACAATATCCCAGTGAATAGGGATTAAGGGCTCCCCAAGGGAAATACAGGCTACCTGCTGGCCTCTGAGTCCACATGTCCTCTCTTCCTTCCATCTACTGCTCTGACTCAATCTCCCACTAACAGCTGGTGAAGACTCATGACCTCTCTCCCAGACCCAACTATATCATTGCTGGCCACCCCCATGGCATACTCCCTTATGGTATCTTCATCAACTTTGCCACTGAGACCACTGGCTTTGCTCGGATTTTCCCAGCCATCACTTCTTATATAGCAACCTTGGAAGGGATCTTTTGGATCCCAATTGTGCGAGAATATGTGATGTCAATGGGTGAGTATAAGAGGTCATTCCATTCTCTGACCTACCTTGGGGCTCCAACTTTAATAAGCCTTGACAGTCAGTCCAGTACTCACTCCCTGCTGGAAGAACACTTAGTAGAAAATGAGTCCTGAGCCAGTGACAGGAATATGTGGGCCAGTGACAGGAATATGTGGCCGAGCCTCAGGTTTAATCTGGGAGGCAGGGTTTGATTAGGTAGGAGGGTAAGTTATAGTCATTCATAAGAGTTGCCAAAAATTCTTTCAGAGGAGGAAGCAGAAGCCTGGGGTTCAGGATCAAAGCCAAAGTGGAAAGGAAAAGGCAAAAGTCAAATATCAAAACCAAATGTAGGGAAAATCAGGCATGAATGGAACAGCTCAGATATACTTTGCTAGACTGTTTCTGGGATGTCAATTGGCTTCTTTGGGGCAGTCATTTATGTAGCAGGTCCCATCCAGGAGCAACTCAAAGACATTTTTGAGACTTTCACACTAGCTGGTACCCTCCTGGCCCATGACCTTCATTTCCTGAGAACCCCTTTGAATTTCTATGGTCCCAAGATGGGACCTTTATCCCTTTTATCAAGGGATAAAAGGATAGGCATCCATCAGAATCCAGGGCAATTTCCCCATTCCAGGCTTCAAGCCAGGGTACTGTGCCAAATGTACCTTCCAAATGAAGGTACTGTGCCAAATGAACCCTTGTCTCTGGGTGAATATCCATCCTCTGGACACCAGAAAACAACAGAAGCCAAACATTAAAAGGTAAGATACATTTACATCTGGAGGGGCCAAGTGGGACCACTGGAGTCCCAGGGGATAATTCTGCTCACCTCTCAGATTGACATGAATCTGGATCTTAAGAACTGTGGCCTGGAGCCAATGTCTGCCATCCCAGGAGAGAACAGAAAGTAAGCACAGAGCAGAGATGGGAAGCAGAGGTGAGGAAAGACTCTGTGACTGTTGTTGAGCAACAGGATGTCATCCTCATTCCACGGTTCATCTACATGCCAGTTTGGCTTAGACGGGATCCTGGGTCTGCCTACTCTCTAGAAACCCCAGGGAATGGCTTACCTTTACCAAGTTACTCTAAGAAGGAAGCAGTTTGGTGGTGGCCATTCCTGATTACCCTCAGGAAAGAGAACTCTAGAGTCTCAAGTGACATCATCCTGGGGAGAGTGGGAGACCACTGTGGTTCCCGGGGTAGAGAAGAAAGGATGGGCTTACAAGCTATAGAGCTAAGAGAAAGCAGGCAGAAGAACTCAGTGTAGCTCCCACTGAAGTAGCACAGAGCCCCAAGGCAAGCAGCTGGCCCTAAGGACCAACCTCAGGCTAGGGCTAACCCAAGATGTGGAGGGCAGGTCAAAGACAGAAGATTGAAAACAATCACAGCCAGGAGACAGAAGAACTGTTTCGAGCAGGAAGAGCCCTAGGGAACACCTTACCCCTCCTCAAGCACCACATCTGTATGTCATTTGGCTCTTTGGTTTTGCAGGTGTGTGCCCAGTAAGTGAGTTGGCCTTGAAGTATTTGCTGACCCAGAAAGGCTCAGGCAATGCTGTGGTTATTGTGGTGGGTGGAGCTGCTGAAGCCCTCTTGTGCCACCCAGGAGCCTCTACTGTCTTCCTTAAACAGCGTAAAGGTTTTGTGAAGGTGGCACTGAAGACAGGGTGGGTCCCCAGGTTCCAGTGCCCTATCGTCAGGGCATCCTAGGTACTCTGTAGCACCTCTCCAAAATGGTGCCCTCTCTTGGAAATGTGTTAGAAGGGGCTCCCTCTTCACCCTCATTGCTTCTTTCTACTCCCTCACACTGTGCCTTAAGGGTGTTTGGGCCTCCAGACACATTCTGATGGGTTCTGTTAAAACTTGAATTTGGAGAAAGAACAGTAAAAGACCTTTATCTTCTGCACATTACCTGGTAGGCTGGGGTGTCTGGGGAAGTGGGACTTTAGACCATATCACCCCATGCACTGTGAGGCCCAGAGAATCTACCCAGGGCAAGGAAGGCATTGAACTTCATGCTGTGGGGTTTGCAAAGATGCAGAAGATATGGATATAGCCCCCAAACAGCACATAATCTGGTTTGAAAAGTAGAAGGCAGTTATTGAACAGCTATTTTGTGTCAGGCATAGTACTAAGCATTGAGGATATAAAAATAAATAAGACTTGGTCCTTGCCTTAAAGGTCTCATGGTCCAATGGGAAACAGACATAGTCATGTATAATTACATAATATATCCAGAAGTCAACCCCTTAGCATCTCAACTATCACCCCCTGGTTTTCCACCCCATCATCTCTCCCCTGGATTATTGCAAGTCTCCTAAGAGCTCTCCCTGCTTCTGTCCTTGCCTCCTTCACATTCCAGAATCTGTTCTCAACTGTGGCCAGCACGATCCTATCCACCATGTGTCAGATGAGATCATGTCACTACTCCAAGTGCTCCGATGTTTCCCATTTCACTCTGAGCAAAACCAAAGTCTTTAAAGGGCCTGCAAGACCCTAAATGATCTGGTCCTTAGCCACATCTTTGATCTGTTCACCCACTGCCATCCCCCTTGCTCCCTCCATAAGAGCTGTTCCTTGCTGTTCCTCAAACAAGCCATATGCTCCTCCCTTAGGGTCTTTGCTCTAGCTGTTTCCCCTGTCTAGGACATTATTCCTCCAAATAGCTGTTTGGCTCATTCTTTTACCTCCTTCAGGTCTTTGCTCAAATGTCTATTCTCAATAAGGTCTATCCTGATCATGCTGCTCTGTTTTTTTCCATTGTACGTATTATCTTCTCAGATGGGGAAACAGTGGAAACAGTGTCAGACTTCATTTTTTGGGGCTCCAAAATCACTGCAGATGGTGACTGCAGCCATGAAATTAAAAGACGCTTACTCCTTGGAAAGGCCACCTCATGCGAAGAATTGACTCATTGGAAAAGACTCTGATGCTGGGAGGGATTGGGGGCAGGAGGAGAAGGGGATGACCGAGGATGAGATGGCTGGATGGCATCACGGACTCGATGGACGTGAGTCTGAGTGAATTCCGGGAGATGGTGATGAACAGGGAGGCCTGGCGTGCTGCTATTCATGGGGTCGCAAAGAGTCGGACACGACTGAGCGACTGAACTGAACTGAACTGATGTCATCAGTTTTATTTCTTTACATATATGGCTTTTTATTTGTTCATTATTATTTATTGTCTGTCTTCCCTTAATAAAAGATAAGTTCCATGATGACAGAGATTATTTTTTTGATCCACTGTGTTCACATATGTATCCTGAGGGCTTGAAAAAAGCACTGGCACATAGAAGGAACTCAATAAATATTTATTGAATGAAAGATGTGTCACGATGGACATATGTACAAAGCACTATGAGAGCACCAATTGATGGAAAGCCTTTCATCCAAAGTAGAAGTTTCATAAGTGGGTGACATCTGAATTGTGAATTGAAATATTAGTAGAAGTTGCCAGTCCGACCAAAGGGGAGAAATAACTCTGGTATTCAGCAAGGACCTATGACAATATGTCAGGCACTATGCCAGGCCCTAGGAGTTCAGAGATCAATAAGACATTTTCAAATGGCTTGCTGTCTACTGGGAGTCAGCCAGGAAGGAGTACAGAGTTGGGGTAGTGTTAGTATAGCAAAGAAGCAAGCACTAGATGCAGGGGTTGGGGGTGGGAGAAATTGGAGGAGGTCAAAGAACTGGAGGTCATTCAAGGGGATGAAACCGGAGCTGAGTAGTGAAGGGTGAAATAGAATAAGCCACGTGAAGACAGGGGGAAGGCATTTTTGGCAGAGGGAGCGGGATGTACAAAGACTCATAGACGAGTGGTCCTTAGCACACTTAGTATGGCTAAGAAGACTGTGACAAAGCGTTGGGGAGAGAAGAAGCTAGCCAGGTAGGCAAGGCTGGAGTGTGTAGGCCACACTAACTGCCTGGTACAAAGTGAGGAGCTCTGGGAAGAGTTTTCAAGAGAGGAGTGACATGTCCAGACACACAGTTTAGGAAGATCCTCTGGATGTGTACAATTTAGGCAATTAGATTTCCTGAGATTAGTGATTCATTTCCTCCAATCACAGGACAAAGTGCAGCAACTCCCTTGAAAATGTTCAGTTGGAGGGATGTGGAGCATAGCAAGGATAATCCACAAGGCTGGAGATGCTTGGGTGCTTGGACTCTTGTTCTATAATGGGGCCATTGTAAAGCTTTCCTACCTTAGAGAGGGTTTCACTGTGGGGAGCTTCCTGGAAGAACTCACACTTCTGCCTGTCTCTTTGCAGAGCATACCTTGTCCCTTCCTATTCTTTTGGACAGTATGAAGTTCACAATCAAGAGACCTTCCCTGAGGGCACGTGGAAAAGGTTCTTCCAAAAAACCCTCCAGAACACATTGAAAAAAATCCTGGGACTAAATTTCTGTACCTTCTATGGCCGGGGGCCTCACTCGAGGATCCTGGGGATTCCTGCCTTTCAATCATCCCATTACCACAGTTGGTAAGCTTTCCGGTATCTGTGGACCACCCTGGTCCTTGATTCCCCCCATCCAGCCCTCAGGTCCCAGGGGGCCTGGCACACAGCTGGGATGGGCAATGGGAATTCCGGTGGTTGTGGTTCAGAGAGTAGGGTAGGGAAGACAACTACGCAGATAAGAGTTGTGGCAGGAGGGGCAGGAGGGACAGAGTTCAACTGCTGCCCTGAGGGCATCATTATTCACACAAGCGCCTTCAGCACTCTCCTGTTTCCTTTCATTCTCTTAAGCATGCAGGAGATTAGGTATTTGGAGAACATGGGACAGGGTGGGGCTGGAGCAGGGAGAAAGAATAAAGGAGGTAGAGGGGACCAAGATACCGAGTATCAGTATGTAACTTCCTCTTAGGGATGGTAGTTTGAGTTGAGGGGGAAGGTCTGATGCTTGTCTCTTCTCCTGCCCCACAGTTGGGAAGCCCCTGCCAATTCCCAGGATAAAGAAGCCAAACAAGGAGACAGTGGACAAGTACCATGCACTCTACATCAATGCCCTTCGGAAGCTGTTTGATGAGCACAAAGTTCAGTATGGTCTGTCTGAGACCCAGGAGCTGACAATCGTCTAACAGGAGTTGGATTTCCCCATTATTGAACTCCCAAAGCACTGAGGGATCCAAGAAGGGCCACAAGGAAAGGAGAACCTGGGAAGAGGGGAGGATCTCGGGGTTGAATGATGAGGCCAGCCAAGCCAGAAAGTACTTAATGAGTCAGTCTGAGGAAGGAACCAGAGTTATGGGGAAGACTGGGCAGCAACCCAGTTTAGCAAGCAGTCTCTTGTGAGTACACAGAGTCTTGTAAGTCTCTGTGTGCCAGTTATTTTGGCTTCCTAATTCCAACCAACTCTAATCAGAGGAATAAGAAGCCAAAGAATACCATGTCCTTCCTCCTCAGCCTTAATAACACCACACCATCACTGTTTAGGTTGAAGCTTAGAAGCTTTTTTTTTTTTTTTTTTAGATTTTTATTTTTATTTTCATTAATTAAAAACCATCTCATTTGTCAATAAATACTTTTTCCCATCATTGTCAATCTTGTTTCCTATTTTTATGTTTGGCTATTTTGTATTTGTCTGTGAATTTTAAACACATACATATACATTTATATGCCAATAGTTTTGTCATTGTTTTAGTTAAAATAAGGATGATGGGATCATATGAAGCATACTTTTCTGAAACTTGTCTTTGTCCTCCATGATATTTTGTGGCAATCCACTGAGACACCTCCTTAAGAACAGGGATGGTTTGTTTCCTTTTAGGCCCTTTCCTTACAATTTAGGGGCTACCACAAGGTAAACCGGTGACCTGAGCTGTGAGTTCCTAATCCAAGCAGGCATGATTCCCTCAGCTGTGATACAGTTCTACACTGGCAAAAAGTTTATTAAAAATTATACCATTTCTTGAACTTCCCTGGGAGTCCAGTGGTTAAGACTCCATGCGTCCAATGCAGGGGGCGTGGGTTCAATCCCTGGTTAAGGAACTAAGATCCTGTGTGTTGTGCCACTTGGTAAAAAAAAATAATAAAAATAAATTTTAAAATTAAAAAATAACTATGCTGTTTCTTCTACGAAATAAAGCTCTAGATATATAAATCTAGATATAATTATTTCTTAATTACTGTGTATGGTTCACTACTGGGATTCCCTGAAACCTAACCAGAAAGCTGGTCTGTGGAGAACACTTTTCCTCTTGTGTATGTGTGTACGTTCTCAGTCACTCAGTCATGTCTGACACTTTGCCATCCTATGGACTGTAGCCCACCAGGTTCCTCTGTGCATGGGATTTTCCAGCAAGAATACTGGAGTGGGTTGCCATTTCCTTCTCCAGGGGATCTTTCCAACCCAGGGATTGAAACTGCGTCGCTTGCATCTCCTGCATTGGCAGGTGGATTCTTTACTACTGCGCTGCCTGGGAAACCCATTTTATTCTGCACCTGGTAGAAAGGTGGCGGGATGGAATCAAAACTGCTGCACAGTGTGGGACACAGGGTAGAACCATGAGAACCTGAGTAGCCCATCTCTCCTGATCCCACATAACCACCCTGGGTCAGGAGGGAGGGCATTTACAAGACCACATACCAGCTGTGAGTGTACTTTATGTCAAGAACCTACTAAGAGGAATTCCTTGGTGGTCCAGTAGTTAGTACTCAGCCCTTTCACTGCCAAGGGCCCAGTTTCAATCCCTGGTTGGGGAAATAAGATCCCATGAGCCACGTAGCATAGCCAAAAAAAATAGTAATAATAAAGAACCTACCATGTACCAGAGACTATGCCGTCATTTTCACAGCCTGTCTCTGAATGCTAACACCCCTCGAGATTGCCACCATCTCCATTTCACAGTAGCTGGGGCTTCCCAGGTGGCTCAGACAGTAGAGAATCTGCCCTCAGTGAGGGAGACCCAAGTTCAATCCCTGGGTTGGGACAATCCCCTGGAGATGGAAATGGAAATCCACTCCAGTATTCTTGCCTGGAGAATCCCATGGACAGAGGAGCCTGGTGGGCTACACAGTCCATGGGGTCGCAAAGAGTTGGACATGGTTGAGTGACTCACACACACACACACACACACACACACAAAACTCCTAGAGGTGAAGTAATTTGCCCAAAGCCACTCTAAAGCTGTTTCTAATAGAAAACCCACCACACCTCCTATTCCTCATCTCCTGGAGACCTATTTATTAATCAATCAGCTTCATTTCCCTAAATTAGGTCCCATTGCACCCTACTTAAATTAGATCATAAGTGTGGGTAAAATGACATGGATTCTACTCCAAGTGGTCCCAGGTTAAGCCTCACAGAAAATAATGTATTAATTAAATAAACTTTTTATAGCAATAGAATGGAATTGAGAGTCCAAAAACAAACTCTACATTTATGGTCAATTTTTGCCAAGGGTTCCAAGAAAATTCAATGGTGCAGGGAGAGTAGTCTTTTCAATAAATGATGCAGGTACAACTGGATACTCACTTTGAAAAGGATGAAGTTGGAACCCTACCTCATACCATATATGAAAATTAACTCAAAAAGGATTACAGTGAGAGCTTAAACTGTAAGTCTTGAAAGAAAACCTAGGGTAGTTTGCTGGCCTTGGATTTGGCAATGGTTTCTTACATATGACATGAAAAACACAAACAGTAAAAGAAAAAAAAAACAGATAAGTTGAACTTCATTAAAATTAAAATTAGGGCTTCTCTGGTGACTCAGTGGTAAAGAATCCAACTGCCAGTGCAGGAGACATGGGTTCACTCCCTGATCCAGGAAAATCCCACATGCCTCGGAGCAACTAAGCCCGTGTGCCACAACTATTGAGTGTGTGCTCTAGACCCTGGAAGCCACAACTATTGAGCCCACATGCTGCAACTACTGAAGCCTGTGCACCCTACGCCCATGCTTCACAACAAGAAAAGCCACAGCAATGAGAAGCCCATGCACCACAACTAGAGAGTAGCCCCCGCTCTCTGCAACTAGAGAAAAGCCCACACAGCAACGAAGGCCCAGCACAGCCAAAAATAAATAAATAAAATTATATAAAAAATTAAAATTAGACACTTTTGTGTTTCAAAGGACACTATCAAGAAAGTAAAAAGTCAATACACAGAATGGGAGAAATTTGCAAATAATGTATCTGATGAGACTCTAGTATCCAGAACACGTAAATAGCTTACAACTCAACAACAAATGACAATCCAATTAAAAATGGGCAAAGGAAAAAAATGGGCAAAGTATTTGAATAGACATATTCTTCCAAGGAAGATAAACAAATGAAAGAAGTGAAAGTCACTCAGTCGTGTCTGACTCTTTGTGACCCCATGGACTATATAGTCCATGGAATTCTCCAGGCCAGAATACTGGAGTGGGTAGCTTTTCCCTTTTCCAGGGGGTCCTCCCAACCCAGGGATCGAACCCAGGTCTTGAACCCAGGTCTCGAACCCAGGTCTCCCACATTGTAGGGGGATCCTTTACTTGCTGAGCCACCAGGGAAGCCCATACAAAGATGCTCACTTATTAATAACTATGAGAGACAGGTAATACAAAGCTTGGGCCTTTTGCATCCNCCTTTTCCAGGGGGTCCTCCCAACCCAGGGATCGAACCCAGGTCTTGAACCCAGGTCTCGAACCCAGGTCTCCCACATTGTAGGGGGATCCTTTACTTGCTGAGCCACCAGGGAAGCCCATACAAAGATGCTCACTTATTAATAACTATGAGAGACAGGTAATACAAAGCTTGGGCCTTTTGCATCCCTGGTGGCTCAGACAGTAAAGAATCTGCCTACAATGTGGGAGATCTGGGTTCAGTCCCTGGGTTGGGAAGATCCCCTGGAGAAAGGAATGGCTACCCACTCCAGTATTCTGGCCCAGAGAATTCCATGGACTGTACAGTCCATGGGGTCGCAAAGAGTTGGACATGATTAAATGACTTTCACATAGCCAATACAAAACCACAATGAGATACCATTTCACATCCTCATCGGACATGACTAACCGACTTCACTTCACTTCACTTCTTTACTTCAGGATAACTTTATTTTTTTAAATTAATTAATTTATTTTAATTGGAGGCTAATTACAATATTGTAGTGGTTTTTGCCATATATCAACATGAGTCAGCCATGGGTGTACATGTGTTCCCCATCCATAAATCCCCTCCCAACCTCCCTCCCCATCCCATCCCCCAGGGTCATCCCAGTGCACCAGCCCTGAGCACCCTGTCTCATGCATCGAACCTGGAACCAGTTTTTAAAGGAATCTCCACACTGTTCTCCATAGTGGCTGTACTAGTTTGCATTTCCACCAACAGTGTAAGAGGGTCAGGATGACTTTAATTAAAAAAGAGACAGTAACAAGTATTTGTGAGGATATGGAGAAACTGGAGCCTTTAAGGCATTGCTGATAGAAACATAAAATAGTACAGCCCCTTTGGAAAACAGCTTGGCAGTTTGTCAAAAATTTAAACAAAGTTATCATCAGTCAGTTCAGTCACTCAGCTGTGTCTGACTCTTTGCGACCCCATAGACTGCAGCACGTCAGGCTTCCATGTCCATCATCAACTCCCGGAACTTACTCAAACTCATGTCCATCGAGTCAGTTATCATATGGATCCAGCAATTCCACTCCCACATATATACTCAAAGAACTGAAAACACATGGTCACAGAAACATTTGTATATGGATGATTACAGCACAGCTATTTACACAGGCAGGCCTCATTTTATTGTGTTTCAATTTATTGTGCTTTGTGGATAATGCAGTTTTTAGAAATTGAAAGTTTGTGGCAACACTATGTGGAACAAATCTATCAGCACAATTTTCCCAACAGTATTTGCTCACTCCTGTCTCTGTGTCACATTTTGGTAATTCTTGCAATACCTCAAGCTTTTTCTTCATTATTATGCTTGTTATGGTGATCTGTGGTCAATGATCTTTGATGTTACTACTATAACTCGTTGAAGGCTCAGATAATAGCCTTTTTCATCAATAAAGTATTTCTTAATTAAGGTATGTACATTTTTTTAGACGTAATGCTACCTCACACTTAATAGATTGTGTAACATTACTTTTACATGCACTGGGAAACGAAAAAATTCATGTGACTTACCTTATT
Source organism: Cephalophus harveyi (assembly GCA_006410635.1). Classification (NCBI taxonomy): domain Eukaryota; kingdom Metazoa; phylum Chordata; class Mammalia; order Artiodactyla; family Bovidae; genus Cephalophus; species Cephalophus harveyi. The sequence continues at coordinate 429,092 of SJYT01037436.1, forward strand.
GCAACATTTGCTTTATTGTAGTGGTATGGAACTGAACCCACAACACCTCCAATGTGAGCCTCTAATAGCAAAAAAGTGGAAACAACACATAGGTTCATTAGTTGATGGATGGAGAAACAAAATGTGGTACAGCTATACAATGAAATATCATTCAGCCATAAAAGGGATGAAGTACTGATACATGCCACAAAATGAGCCTTACAAACATTATACAAGAAAAAGAAGCCAGAAACACAAAGCTATATATTGCATATTTCCATTTCCATGAAATGTTCAGAGTAGGAAAATATACAGATACAGTGAGAGACAGAAAGAGAAACAGAGAGTCATTGTCAGGGACTGGAGAAAGAAGTGATGGAGAGTGACTGCTAATGAAAATATTGTGCAATTAGATAGAAGTGATGGTTGCACAGGGCTGCCTAGGTGGCTCATTGGGTAAAGAATCCACCTGCCAATGCAGGAGATGTAAGAGACTCAGGTTCAATCCCCGGGTTGGGAAGATCTCCTGGAGGAGAGTCTGGAAACCCATTCGAGTATTCTTGCCTGGAGAATTCCATGGAAAGAGGAGCCTGGCTAGCCACAGTCCACAGGGTCACAAAGAGTCGGATGTGACTGAAGCGACTGAGCACACATGCACAATAGCTGCACAACCTTGTGAACATGCTAAAATTCATTAAATTTTACACCTTAAAATGGTGTATTTTATGATATATTGTAACCAAGTTACATACAACTCAACAGGCCAGTAAATTGAGACAAGGTGCTGGGGCAAGGAAAAACTATTTTATTCAGAAAACTAGCAAACCAAAAAGGTGGCTAATTGATGTCTTAAAGAACCATCTCAATTCATGGTAGAATTCAAACTTTTTTTATTCTCAAGAAAGGGGACGCAGAGAGGATTAAGATCAAAAAGTGACATCCAGGAGCCAAGAAGGGTCCAAGGATGGTTGTGAAAACTCTTTGCTCTTAGCCAGTTGACTTTGGTTGATGTGAGTCTGGTCATGATATTCCTGTAAATCTTGATAAGACAATTTTTGTTTTTCTTAGTTCCCTGTGGGAGACAAGTTTCAGGTAAGACAATGTTTGCACAAATCCTAAGCTGTAAGCAAAATTCCTTTAGTGATTAACATGTCTACATGCAGGGCTAAGCAGGGGTTTATGACTCAGGGATTTAAGCAGCAGAAAACATAGTTACTTTATGGAGTCAGAGGTGCCAAGTTTCTCCTACAAACAAGATGCAGGCAGGGGACACTGGCAGAAGGGAGGGTCTGTTCCCAAGAAGGCCTCACACAGTTCTGCCTGGTTGTAATAGGAATTATACCTCAAAAAAATAACCTTTTAGTTTAAGGGGAAAAGTATGAACTGTATTAAAGTTTGAAAATCACAATTAAAAATGTTAACAGTTATTATTTTGAAATGACTGTAGATTCACAGGAAGCTGCAAAAACTAGAGTCCATTTAGCCCTTTACTCAGCTTTCCACAATGGTAATCTTATATAATTGTAGGACGATATCAAAACAGGAAATTGACACACATGTTAGACTACAGGCCTTATTCAGTTTTCACAATTTTTATATATATTCATTTGTGTGTGTGTATGTGTATCTACACAATTTGATCACATATATACATTTGTGTAACCCCATGATCATCATGATATAGAACTGTTTCATCACTATAGAGGAACTCCCTCATAATACACCTGTATAATCACACACCTCCACTTTCATGCCTGTCTCTTGGCAATGACTGACCTGTTCTCCATTTATATTGCTTTGTCATTTCAAGGATATTACAGTCAGCCTTCTGTATCCAAGATTTCCGTGCCCACAGATTCAACCACGGGTCAAAAATATTGTCAGGCCAAAAATATTTGAAACAGTCAGAGAAAAATTCCAGAAAGTTCCAAAAGGAAAAACTTGAATTAGCCACAAGCAAAAAACTACTTACATGGCATTATATTAGGTATTATGTATCAGGTTTATTATGGTGGAAAGCAAAGAAGAACTAAAAAGCCTCCTGATGAAAGTGAAAGAGGAGAGTGAAAAAGTTTGCTTAAAACTCAATGTTCAGAAAACTAAGATCGTGGCATCTGGTCTCATCACTTCATGGCAAATAGATGGGGAAACAATGGAAACCGTGACAGACTTTATTTGGAGTGGGGGCTCGAAAATCACTGCAGATGGTGATTACAGCCATGAAACAAAAAAAGATGCTTGCTCCTTGGAAGAAAAGTTATGACCAACCTAGATACCATACTGAAAAGCAGAGACATTACTTTGCCGACAAAGGTCTGTCTAGTCAAAGCTACAGTTTTTCCATAGTCATGTATGGATGTGAGAGTTGGACTGTAGAGAAAGCTGAATGCTGAAGAATTGATACTTTTGAACTGTGGTGTTGGAGAAGACTCTGGAGAATCCCTTGGACTGCAAGGAGATCCAACCAGTCCATCCCCAAGGAAATCAGTCCTGAATATTCATTGGAAGGACTGATGCTGAAGCTGAAACTCCAATCTTTTGGCCACCTGATGCAAAGAACTGACTCATTGAAAAAAACCCTGATGCTGGGAAAGATTGAAGGTGGGAGGAGAAGGGGATGACAGAGGATGAGATGGTTGGATGGTATCACTGACTCGATGGACATGACTTTGAGTAACTTCCGGGAACTGGTGATGGACAGGGAAGCCTGGTGTGCTGCAGTCATGGGGTCTCAAAGAGTCAGACAAGACTGAGCGACTGAACTGAACTGATGTATCAGGTGCATGAAAAGGTGTTCAACATGGCTAATCATTAGAGAAATGCAAATAAAAACCACAATGAGATATCACCTCACTCCTGTCAGTATGGCTATCCTCAAAAAGAATACAAATAACAAACATCAGCAAAGATGTGGAGAAATTGGAATCCTTGTACACTGTTAGTGGGAATGTAATTTGGTGTAGCCACTATGGAAAAATATCAATAGTATGAAGTTTCCTCAAAAAACTAAAAATAGAACTGCCATGTACTTGCACGCAAAGTGGCTTCAGTCCTGTCAGACTCTGCGATCCCAGGGACTGTAGACCTCCAGGAGCCTCTGTCCATGAGATTTCCCAAGCAAGAATACTGGAGTGGGTTGCCATGCCCTCCTCTAGGGGATCTTCCCAACAAACCCATAGATCAAATCCATGTTTCCTGCATTGGCAGGCAGATTCTTTACTGCTGAACCACCAGGGAAGTCCAACATATAGTGTATGTGTATGCAAACAGTGCTATGCTTAGTCGTTCAGTCGTGTCCGACTCTTTGCAACCCCATGGACTGTAGCCTGCCAGGTTCCTCTATCCATGGGGATTCTCCAGGCAAGAATACTGGGGTGGGTTGCCATTCCCTCCTCTAGGGGATCTTCTCAACTCAGGGGTGGAACCCAAGTCTCTCACATTGCAGGTAGATTCTTTACCAACTGAACAACCAGGGAAGTCTACATATATGTATATATACACAATGGAATATTACTCAGCCATAAAAAATAACGAAATTTTGCCATTTACAACAATATCGATGGGCCTAGAGGGTATTATGCTTAGTGAAATAAACAGAGAAAGACAAACATTGTATGTTATCACCTGTATGTGGAATCTAAAAACTACAACAGACTAGTGAATATAACAAAAAGAAACAGATTCACAGATACAGAGAACAAACTAGTGGTTACCACAGGAAGAGAGAAGAGGGGAGGAGAAAGATAGAAGTAGAGGATTAAGAGATACAAATTACTGTGCATAAAATAAATTAACTAGAAATGGCAAACCACTCCAGCACTCTTGCCTGGAAAATCCCATGGACGGAGGAGCCTGATAGGCTACAGTCCATGGGGTCACAAAGAGTCAGACACGACTGAGCGACTTCACTTCACTTCACAAAGATAGAGGGATGGTTCGGGGAGGGAGGCGGGAGGGGGGTTCAGGATGGGGAACACGTGTATACCCAACAGACACGACTGAGCGACTTCACTTCACTTCACAAAGAAAGAGGGATGGTTCGGGGAGGGAGGCGGGAGGGGGGTTCAGGATGGGGAACACGTGTATACCCATGGCAGATTCATGTTGATGTATGGCAAAACCAATACAATAGTGTAAAGTAATCAGCCTCCAATTAAAATAAATAAATTTATAATAAAAAATAATAAAATGCATCCACAGTAAAAAAAAAAAGACAAGGATATATTGTACATCACAAGGAATATAGCCAATATTTCATAATAACTATAAAAATAATATGATCCATAAAAATTTTGAATCAATATGTTGTACACCAGGAACTAATATAATATTATAAATCAACTATACCTCAATAAAATAAATAAAATAAAATTTAAAATAATAATATATAAAGGAGGATATGCATATGTTGGGCTTCCCTGGCAGCTCAGATGGTAAAGAATCTGCCTGCAACATAGGAGACTTGGGTTCGATCCCTAGGTTGGGAAGATCCTCTGGAGAAGGGAATGGCAACTCACTCCAGTATTCTTGCCTGGAGAATTCCATGGGCAGAGGATCCTGGCAGGCTACAGTCCATGGGGTTGCAAAGAATCAGACACAACTGAGTGATTAACACACACACACATGCATAGGTTATATGCAAATACTACATCATTTTACATAAAGGTGCTTGAATATTTGCAGATTTGGATATTTGCAAGGGGATGAAGTGGGGAGTGGTCCTAAAGCCAATGCCCTTAACATTCATCCAAGGTGTCATATATTAACAGTTCATTCCTTTTTATTGCTGAGTTGTATTCCATGGTCTGAATGTGCAAAAGTTTAACCACTCACCCAACAAAAAATATATGGATTGCTTCCAGTTTGGTGTATTATCAGTAAACTTTCTATAAACAACCATGTACAAGTTTTTGAGGGAACATGTTTTATTTTTCATCATAAATGCCTAGGAGTGCAATCATAGGCTATATAATAATTGTGTATTTAGTTTTATAAGAAATTGTCACACGATTTTCTAAAGTGACTATATAATTTTTACATTCCCATCAGCGATATATGAAGGAGTAAGTTTCTCTGCATCTTAGCCAGTATTTGGTATTGTTACTGCTTTTGTCTTAGCCATTCTGATACATGTGTAGTGATATCTCACTGCAGTTTTAATTTGAAATTGGGAGGATCAGTTTCAGCACACCAATGGTGATGTTTTCAGTTAAAATGTCTAGGGGCACTCACTTAGGCCCTACTATTGAGAATGAGCCCGCAAGAACATTTCCCTAAGCAGAGCTGATGTTGTGGCTAGACTGGACCAGCTCTTGTGGTTCTTATTATGATTGTAAGATGAACCTTAGCAAGAACCATCAGGGAACTTTAGAAAAACAGGGTTCATTACTCATAAGTCCTGGATGGTACATAGCACATAACGGTCACACAGAGAGGTCATGGAAGTGGGGGGTGGGAGGACAGAATGTGAATCTGGAGTTCTGCCCTTATTGGGATCGAGGATGGAGTACTCAGGATTTCACAAGCTCATTCTTTATTGGTGAATTTAAAACTTAAAAGTGCGGATCAAAGTACAGGAAGGAAAAAACAGGGTCACTCATGCTTTCAGTTATCTAGGTCGTCCAGAGCTTTCTAAAAGGGGAACTTCAGGAGTGGGACAGCCTGGCTCTTTATCTCTTTGTGTAGCTGGTAATGTGTTTATTCGAGATGAATGTTTTTGAAATGGACACTTCAGTAATCAAAAGCTTGATGACAGGCATTTACATTATAATAAAAAAAGCTAATTGTCAGGCACTTACACTACAATTTTCCTAACGGCTAATGATGTTGAAAAATAGTGTTGAAAAAGCTAGCTTAAAACTCAAAATTCAAAAAACTAAGATCATGTCATATGGTCCCATCACTTCATGGCAAATAGATGGGGAAAAAGTGGAAACAGTGACAGATTTTCTTTCTTGGGCTCTAAAATCACTGTGGATGGTAACTGCAGCCATGAAATTAAAAGATGCTTGCTCCTTGGAAGGAAAGCTATGACAAACCTAGACAGAATATGACAAAGGAGAGATCACTTTGCAAACAAAAGTTTGTGCACTCAAAGCTATGGTTTTTGCAGTAGTAATTTATGGATGTGAGAGTTGGACCATAAAGAAGGCTGAGCACCAAAGAACTGATGCTTTTGAATCATGGTGCTGGAGAGAACTCTTGAGAGTCCCTTAGACTGCAAGGAGATCAAATCAGTCAATCCTAAAGGAAATCAACCCTTCCAATATTCATTGGAAGGACTGATGCTGAAACTGAAGCTCCAATACTTTGAGTACCTGATGCGAAGAACTGACTTATTGGAAAAGACCCTGATGCTAGGAAAAACTGAAGGCAAAAGAAGTGGGCAGCAGAAGATGAAATGGTTAGATAGCATCACCGACTCAATGGACATGAGTTTGAGCAAATTCCAGGAGACGGGGAAGGACAGAGGAGCCTGGCATGCTACAGTCCATGGGTTTGCAAAGAGTCAGACACGACTTAGCAACTGAACAACAACAACATCAACTGATAATAAGCTGAGGTATGAGTGAAAGGAGAAGAATAGAAACAGAGTGGGAGAGTTAGGCAAGGATTCAATTACAGAAGGTCTTGGAGGTCATGGTAAATATTTTGGATGTTAGTCTGAGTGAGATGGGAAAGCACTGAAAAGTTTTGAATAAGGAAGTGACAATATCTGATCCCCTTTACTCTTCACTTTTTTTGATCAGTTTTCTTCAAATTTGAAAAAATTGTTCACTTTCCCCAATATATGAGAAAAGTAATGCCAAATCAATAAAGAATCAAGAAAGACTATAACTTAAAAATAATATTTTAGGGATTGACCCGGTGGTCCAAGACTCAGGGCTCCCACTGCCATGGCCAGGGTCAGTCCTTGGTTGGGGAACTAAGATTCTGCAAGCCACATAGCACAACCAAAAATAAATAAATAAATAAGATACTTTGACTCCATTAATGCATAATGAGCCAAGCAATAATTTTTGACAAAAACATTGTCTCTCTTAAGGACACATAAAAATAGAGTGAGTGATTAAAAGAAAGCATTTCATCCTGACCAAAGTATACTTCTGTTTCAGTTCAGTTCAGTTCAGTCACTCAGTCGTGTCTGACTCTTTGCGACCCCATGGACTGCAGCACGCCAGGCCTCCCTGTCCATCACCAACTCCCAGAGTTTACTCAAACTCATGTCCATTGAATCGGTGATGCCATCCAACCATCTCATCCTCTGTCACCCCCTTCTCCTCCCACCTTCCATCTTTCCCAGCATCAGGGTCTTTTCAAATGAGTCAGTTCTTTGTACTAGGTGGCTAAAGTACTGGAGTTTCAGCTTCAGCATCAGTCCTTCCAATGAATATTCAGAACTGATCTCCTTGAGGATGGACTGGTTGGATCTCCTTGCAGTCCAAGGGACTCTCCAGAGTCTTCTCCAACACCACAGTTCAAAAGCATCAATTCTTCAGTGCTCAGCTTTCTTTGTAGTCAACTCTCACATTCATACATAACTACTGGAAAAACTATAGCTTTGACTGGATGGATCTTTTTTTCAAGAGAGAAATAAATTTTGCTACAAAATCAGAATTGGGGGAGGGAATATCTGCACGTCCTGGCACAAAAGCATTGAAGGAGTTCCTGGAAAAGTTAACTGAAATCATTGAAGAGGAAGTTTACTATTTCCATACAGGTGTCTAATATCAGTAAAGCAGGAATTTTTGTAATCTACAGTTGTCATAAATCTCTGCTGTCAAGAAATATAAATCAAGACCTGGCTATAAAGCAGAGGTGGTTGAATTGCTAGATTGTTAGATTCTCAGAGGAACTCAGCCGTGAAGACTTTATTGAAATAGGAGAGCAAAGGGTCACTGTTCAGGTTGCCATAGAAATTATCCCTCTTCAAATATTTACCAATATATACTCAGCTCATTGACATTGAAAACTTTCCAGAGAGATAATCTTATTTTAAAATGCACTTGGAAGGTCCTAAGAGTAATAAAGAATGCCTATGTTCACTTGAGGAATATTTAGCAAAAAAATATGACATCGCCATCCCAAACTTCAAGAACTATATTTATTCTTTTTTAAAATATTAAAATATTTAAAATATTCAGATGTACTTTACATACCACATAATTATCCTTTTAAAGTGTACCATTTAGTGGTCTCTCATATATTCACAGTGGTCATCTTAGGTCAGCCCATGAGGAAAAATAACCTCTCCCCAAAAGAAGCATTTATGCTGTAGCATTTCTATTTAATATTTTTATTACATAATTAATAAGGATCTTTTAAAAGCATATATTTGGATTTTCTTTTCTTGTTCATTTATTTTCACTATCAATTTTGGTATTTTAAGTATCAAATGC
>SJYT01037436.1:454664-539823 GCA_006410635.1 Cephalophus harveyi
ATCAGCCCTGGGATTTCTTTGGAAGGAATGATGCTAAAGCTGAAACTCCAGTACTTTGGCCACCTCATGCGAAGAGTTGACTCATTGGAAAAGACTCTGATGCTGGGAGGGATTGGGGGCAGGAGGAGAAGGGGACGACTGAGGATGAGATGGCTGGATGGCATCACTGACTCGATGGATGTGAGTCTGAGTGAACTCCAGGAGTTGGTGATGGACAGGGAGGCCTGGCGTGCTGCGATTCATGGGATCGCAAAGAGTCGGACACGACTGAGCGACTGAACTGAACTGAACTGAACTGAAATAAATTCCTTGAACAAATATGCTCCTACCTCAGGGCTTTTGTGCTTGCTGATCCCTCTGTCTAGAATGGTTCTTCCCCTTGATATCTATATACATTACCTGACCAATCTACCTAAAATGGCACCCCTCTCCCATCTCCCTTATTCTGATTTATTTTACTTCACAGAATATGTCACCATTTGGCATTATATATTCCTTTGTTGTTGTCATCCCTCCCTAGAATATAAGCATCATGTGGACAAGGACCTTGTTTAATTTACTGCTGAAACCCCAGTACTTAGAACACTGCATACAATAGTTGGCACACAAAAAATATTTGTTGAATGAATGAATTAATGAGATTAAGTAAAATAGATTTACTTAAGCCCTTATACTAGTAACTGACTTTAAAAATTTTTAGAGAAAACATGAGGCAAAAGAGGTGAGGAAGGCCAGTGCTCTATGGTGACCTAAATGTGAAGGAAATCCAGAAGAGGGGGGATATATGTATACGTGTGGCTGAATCACTTTGCTGTATGGCAGAAACTAATGCAACATTATAAAGCAGCTGTATGTATGTGTGTGCATACTTATTCATGTCTGACTCTTTGCGACACCATGGACTGTAGCCTGCCAGGCTCTTCTGTCCATGGGATTTTGCAGGCAGGAATACTCCAGTAAAAATTAATTTCTTAAAAAAAAAAAAGAGGTGAGGAGGGAAGGCCTAGGATGGAATGGTCAGCCCTGAGGCGAAGAACATGGAGGAATGAGCTTGAAAAGGAGCTAAGAAGTTTAGCTCAATCCCATTTATAGACTGAAAAGCACTCAAATCAACTTTTGTGGTGATTTTAATGTTTTCTGTAACTAACTAAACCTGCCATTTTTGCATTTCTTTTTCCCAAAGTTATAAAAAAATTTTTAAAAACAACAAAGTTTTCAAATTTTGGAATAAAGTATAGAAAAAATTCTTCATAATCTCAGGGAAATTTTTATTAAAACAACACACAAACATGCAAACCTTAAAGGAAAGGATGGATACATTCACATTAAAATTAAGAACTTTTAAAAATCTCTTAAAAAAGAGAAAAGACAGTCTACAAACAAGGATAAAGATCATCCATTCAACAGATACTATTGAGCACCAATAATAGGACAGTAATGGTCCTTAGGATAAATTAGTAGACAAGTCAAAACAAAATTTCGGCCATTAAGGAGCATTCTATTGAAATCCATAATACGTTGAGCAAAAGGGCCCAGGTACTATCCTAAGTACTTTATATATATATTAACTCCTTTAATTGGCACACACACATGTATATGTGTGTCTATGACAAGTCTATGAGTTAAGTACTCCACAGATGAGAAAAATGTAGATCAAAGAGGTTAAGGAAACTGCAGCACAGAGATTAACTGCCGGAGATCACACAGTTATTAAGGGAGGAGCTGGGAGTTGAACCTAATCTGGTTCCAGAGACTATATTGACATTCACAGCACCCAACTGACAAAGGATTAGCATTAGTATATACTAATTTGTCAAGAGATCCTACATATCAACAAGTAAAAGATAACTATTAGGAAAATGAGTAAAAGATGTAAACAAGGAGTTTCCAGAAGAAATATGACCCATAAGTATAAGAACCAATGCTCAACCTCTTTAGTAAATAGGGAAATACAAATTCAAACTGCAAAAGGTAGCATTTGACACTAAATTGGCAAAAACTTTAAAGTTAAAGCCAAGTGTTAGGATATGGAGCAACGTGAACCCACACCCTGCTGAAAGCATATGATGTAATCACTTTGGGAAACAATCTAGCACGTCCTAGTAAAACAGAATCTGCCCAGAACCTATGATTCAGCAGTACCACTCCTATGCATATGCCCTAGAAAAACTTTTACACATGAGCACTACAAAACATGGATAAGAATGTCCTAGAAACAAGGTTCATGATAGCAAAAATAAGCTGGAAACAAACCAAATGTCCATCAGATAAGACCATGGATAAATAAACCACAGTACATCCATCCATATTCATAGAATGGATTACAAAAAAGCAGAGCTACATATGTCAACAAAGATGAAACTCAAAATCTTAGTGGTTGAGTGGAAATAGTCAAGTCAGAGAAAAATACCATATATAAGTGTGTGTGTGTGTATACACAAAAGTCTGTGAGTGCTCAGTAGTGTCCAACTCTTTGTGACCCCATGAACTGTAGCCCACCAGGCTCTTCTGTCCATGGAATTCTCCATGCAAGAATATTGGAGTGTGTTACCATTCCCTTCTCCAGGGGATCTTCCTAACCCAGAGATCGAACCCAGGTCTCCTGCATTGCAGGCAGACTCTTTACCATCTGAGCAACCAGGAAAGCCCTATACATTCCTATAGAGAGAGACAGAATAAACATTCAAAATACTGACAACTACTGACTTGAAGAGATAGATGATATACAAATGTGTATTATACTATTCTTTCAACTGTCCTGTATGCTTGAATTTTTTTAACTGGAAAAACTAACTTTGAAGGCCTTTAGAAGAAACATGCTTTCTCTAGTTCACCATAATTTGCACCATTCTCTATTATAACTCTTTAGCCTGTTCCCTCATTTCTAGTACATCTGGTACCTAGAGACATTTGAGTTTGCAACTGGTAGCTCAGCTTGTAGGTCTTGGTCCCTCTTGCATCTCCTTGTCTCCTGCATGTACATGGTTGGTTTGGCCATTCCCATAGGCTGAACAAACCATATGTGAAGTTTGGTTTTTAGGAAAGGACAATACAAGCTAATGTAACGTCCCACTACCCTGCAATAGGGAGGGAAGCCCTCTTCACCCTCCTCCCAGCAGTTACAAAAATTTCAGCAAGTGCACTACACCTTATGAGATAAAAGTGGGGCCTTGAAAAAGTCTAGCCATGCCAGCTAGTTTCTCCTAGAAGATAAGAGGAAGAAATCAATGAGTCTATATGACTCTCTGGCATCGAAGGTGAAAAGGATGGGAAAGGAAAATCTTCCAGCAACATCAAGGGGCCCGTGAAGTTAACGATTGTATCAGGGATATAAAGTATGAGATAATTGCCTGTAACCTGTGCCTTGACTTGTGAGTTAAAATCCCTTGAAGGTACTTAGGCATCAGAGAGTCTGCAGCCAATAAACTATTCTTCAGACTGATCAGTTTTTAGCCCCATAGAGCCTAGTGGCACCGGGAAAACTGAAGCAGCTTCCCAGTTAGCATCTGCCCAGCCATATTTGGTGATATGACAGGTTCTTTGCAAACTCTGGTTTTCACTCCCGCAGTGCTCACACTGCACTAAACAAACCCTTGATTCCTACCACCCCCAGCTTGCCTATTTCTGCACACACCACACAGCATGAATGCATCCAATTGTTTAGCATGCAAATAGGCTTAGAAAGGACTAGGCAGATAGCCAGAGGCAGGCGGGGTCACTTGGGAAATAAACTGAGGCTGACTGGTGGCACTGAATGCAAAAGAAGGTAGGGAAAGCACAAGGCTGCAGTCTGATTGTTCTTATCACACGAAAAGAAAGATGGAGATCATTTGAACTTCTGCCCTCCACTCACCTCTGACCTAGCCCTAGACCTGGGTGGTTTCTACTGGCCGAGTCACCTTATGGAATGGACTTGTCTTTTGGTTTATTCTTGCTTTGACCTCCACACCTTGTTGACTTTCCAGATCTTAACACTTCAACTTGTTTCTGTTATCCAGCTCTCCGTAGGACCAGGCTTAGCTTTGGGGAATATTGACGCCTGTCCATCTTTCCCCTTGACCTGCTTTGGCTATATGCTGTCCACTTCCTATTGTGAGAGAGCTCACTTAAAGATTTGATGCTGCTATCATGAAACCTTACCAGGCCAGGGACTGAAGATATGGAAAAGAGGAGCTCTATTACCAAAGCTGTAGTATCAAGAAGATATCTTCAATATATAGAATGGATAAACAAGAAGCTCCTACTGTGTAGCACAGGGACTATCACAGGAACAATATCCTGTGATAAACCATAATGGAAAGGAATATGAAAAAATACACATGAATGACTGACTCACTTTGCTGCATAGCAGAAATTGGCAAAACACTGTAAATCAACTATACTTCAATAAAATAAACTAAAAAGGACGAAAATACCTTTGGACATATGAGAAGGAAGTGAAGGGCAAGAGCAGATAATTAGTTGCTAAATTGTGACCCAGGGGCAAGATAGTACTTCTCATGTATAGTGCTCAAGAGGGCAATTCTTACTGCAAAGGTGGGTAGGTAGATACATACATACATAGGTAAGTGGATAATTAGGGAAGGGGGACATCTGTAAACAGTGAGGATGTCTAATCAACCAAGAATTTTAATTAGTACAATTCTGTCAGGTAATGTTTAAAAAAGGGTGGGAGTAGAAAAGAAAGGATCAGTATATTTACTAACAGTCACTTCTCACATTCCCAGGTTTCCTAATTTCTTTTGTCTATTACTTCATTTTCTCTGACACAATTAGTGGCCAGGACCACCTATATATACCAAGAAAGTCCCCAGCCTAGGGAATTGCAATCACTCTCCTTAGTTCAGGACAGACTAGATGATTTTCTCAAAAAGAAAACAATATGAAAGCAAAGAAAACAATATGACGACACGGCAGATTTCTTTCCCTGATCTTTCCTAAATTTAGGCTGATCTCAGCGATCCACAGCCTTCAAGACCCATTTTTTCAGGTTTCACCTCAGCCCTGGACTTGGCTTGTGTTTAAACATTCCTGAGTTTGAGTGGAAGTGAAACTAATCAGCAGCCCTGCTAGGTCTAGTACATTGGGAGCCTTCAAGAAACCTGTTTCCTGAGCCGTTTGGAGAAGAGGGTCAAGCCCTTTCTTTAGACTTAGTTGTCTCTTTGGAGAGAGAGAGGCTGATTCTGCTGACCACACTACCTGGTCCCTGGACCTTACCCAGGTTAACCGAGGCTTAAGGAAGTGGCCCATTTTTTGCACCAGTAAATCCTAAAAACCGGGAGAGAGGAAATTGAAAAGTGCCCACTGAAACGGCTGTGGGTAAGTGGGTGTTTCTGACCAGTGACTTTTCACCTACCATTAAAAGACCTAGAAGTCTGACCAGATTAGTAAAAGAGGCATATCTAAAAATGACCGCTTCTTCAATAATAGGGTATTGGTTAAACAAATCATGGCATAGCCATACAATGAAATGATGAAGCTATAGAAGAAAATTGACATGAAAGATGTCCATAATATACTGTAGGTGAAAAAGCAGATTAAACACAGTATAGAGGGTCTTCTCTGGTGGAGCAGTGGATAAGAATCTGCTTGCCAATGCAGAAGGAAGATTCCACATGCTGTGGAACAACTAAGCCTATGTGCCACAAATTCTGAGCCTATGCTCCGGGGTCTGGGAGCTGCAACTACTGAAGACCTCGACCTACAGCCCGTGCTCTGCAACAAGAGAAGCCACTGCAATGAGAAGCCCAAGCACTGAAACAAAGAGTTTCCCTCACTGACTGCAACTAGAGAAAGCCCACATACAGCAGCAAAGATCCACCCCACTCAAAAATAAATTAATTAAAAAAAAACAGTACAGAGACTATGATTCTCTTTTGATTAAGAAATTATACATAATAACTAACATTTATTAGAGCTTTAAATATGACCATATAAATAAACAAGGAACTGAAAAAAATGCTTTACATTAATTACTTACCCTCATGACAAATCAACAGTATCAAAAGGTATTATACTCACCTTTTACAGGTGACGAGACTGAGGCACTAAGCAGTTAAGTAATTGGTCATAGTTCCCTTAAGTAGCAGAGCTGAGATACAGACCTGGATATGTTGGACCAAGAGCCTAAACTCTTCACAGTGACACAATATTTATCTCTATATTCAGACAGGAATAAGTCAAGAAAGAGAGATACCAGGATAAGAACAGTTAACAGTTGTTATTTCTGGATTGTGAGGTTATGAGTGACTTTTGTTTCCCTTATGTTTTCTTGTATAGTGTGAAATTCTTAGTAATAACATGGATTATTTTTATAATCAGGGAAAATAATAAATCAATTTCCATTTTGAAAAAAAGCAAATAAACCATTGTTTCTAACCTGTAAGCAGCAAACCACTGTGGGTAGGTGAGGGTGGGGGAACTAACTTATTATTACAAGGGTTCTAGAAATTCCTATATGGATCCAAGCACTGTCTAGAATGAACAAAAATATGCTTACACATATGTTTTTTTCAAATGTCCTGATGTATACTGTCATGATATATAGCCATAGTGCTGTCATTTGTTTTATCTATCTATCTATCTATATATATATCTCAATCAATGGATGTTAAAAATACAACTATTTTTAATAGTTGTGGAAGTCTATGATATTGTAAACATTAAAATAGGAAAATAAAGGATGTGATCTGCTACTAAAAGGAAAAATATATGTACACATATACTCTCTGTAGCTTGAGGGTCTTCTCAACAACTTACCTCCTTTTGGTGGGAGGATAAAAGGGAAAAACTAATAATCCACAAATTATTAAAAGTTAATCCAGGAAGAGTCCTGAAAAAGATAATTTACAAGGACAAAAGGGCATGGACAGGGAGTTGATGTTAGCCTAGAAAATTCTGTTCTGGAAAGACAGAACGCTAATCTCCCCTATGTTGCCAGGGGCTAGTCCTCACCCCCAAGTACAGGGATGTCAACTAGGATTGCAGGAGATGCTGCAATACCTGAATGCTCAAGCTTGCTCCCGGCAAGGTTGATGTTCAATTAGCAGGAAGAGCTGAAGTGGGAACAGCCCTCCAGGTGCAGAGAAGGCAAAGTATGCAGAACTCTGTCTTTTGCCAAACTAACTCAAAGGTCAGCACTTGCCTTCCTTCCTCTCATTCTTATTTTGCAACGTGTCCCTTGTCCTCTATTTCTATATAACCTTTTGTCTCCCCAACTCATTACCCAGGACACACTCCTCCATAGGATTCCTATGATCTCATTACCCATAAGAAATCACAGACCTCAAACTACTCAAATACTCATTCACTGTTCATTTAATACTGCGGGCCTAAGACTTTCCAGGCATTATGGGCAGATGCACTAAAAAATAAGATATGGTCCCTACCCCTTTAGAAGCATACCAACTCTAAGAGTGAAAATCAAATGAAAACAAAACACCAACAATTCAATTTGTTTCAGCGGGCATGAAATTATAACAAAGCAAGAGATGAAAATCAGAAAGAAGAATAAGGGCTTTGCTTCCCCCCTCACTTTGGCCTGTATGTGGTGATCATTTATGCACCAGGTTTTACACCCTCATTCCTGCTCCTGAGAGCTGATTCTGAGGTCTGGAAGACTGGCTTACTCCAAGGGAAATAGTCTTTGACGGGTCAATGGCAGGGGGTAAAGGAAAATAGGAAATAGGATTGTTCTGTATTAAAAATAAATGAAGATCTTGCTGAAGAGCTCAAACCTGAGTCTGATCCAGTGTTCGAATCCAGCTGCCAATCTGGGGGAAATACAGACACACAGCAGGCAGAGTCTAGACTGTGGGAGATTCTCTACGTCAAAATGGTCAGGAAAAGAAAAGGATGGATGGGGAAACTGGAAACTAAAACAGACTTAAACTCTTACAAAATGCCAAAGTCGTAAAAGACAAGGAAAGACCAAGAAACCATCATAGATTGGAGAAGACTAGAGAGACATGATGACTAAATACAACATGGGACCTGATGACACCCTGAAACAGAAATGGACATTAGTAGAAAAAACTAGTGCAATTCGAATAAAGTCTGGAGTTGACAGTAACGTTCCAGTATTGGTTTCCTAGCTCTGATTACTATACATAAGATGGTTACATAAGAGGAAGATGAGTAAAGGGCATAGGGAACTTTGCAACTCTCCTATCAATCTAAAATTATTCCCAAATAAAAAGTTTTAAAAAGAGAGAACCTAAGGCACATAATAATTTTTGTAATGGACAGGACTAAACTATGGTAATTAGGGAAGTGTGTTTGAGTAATAAAACCATGGAAAGGCAAGGGAAAGATTTTTCTAAATGTCAAAGATAATGGTTACTTTGGGAGGAGGAAAAGGGTTGTGATTATAATGGGGCATGTGAGAGGCTTCTGGGGTGGGTGAAAAACATCTATTTCTTGACCTATTGGTGGTTGCAAAGTACTTGTCTTATAATAATTCATTAAGTCATGCATTTGTTTTAGAATGCAAGAAATTTTCATCTTTGCATTCATGTTTCATGGTCATCTTCAACCACTATTAACATTTTGTCATACTTGTTTAATCTATCTCATTTTTTTCTTGGAGTATTTTAAAGGCAATTCTAAGACATCCGGGTATCTGTATCCAGGTTCTTTTTTTAACAATGAAAATTTAGAGAGACATAACATCCAAATATAATCAGTGGACCTTGTTTAGATCCTGATTCAAATTAACTACCTGTGACCTGCCTCTTGAGAAATCTGTATGCAGGTCAGGAAGCAACAGTTAGAACTAGACATGGAACAACAGACTGGTTCCAAATAGGAAAAGGAGTGCATCAAGGCTGTATATTGTCACCCTGCTTATTTAACTTATATGCAGAGTATATCATGAGAAATGCTGGACTGGAAGAAACACAAGCTGGAATCAAGATTGCCAGGAGAAATATCAATAACCTCAGATATGCAGATGACACCACCCTTATGGCAGAAAGTGAAGAGGAACTAAAAAGCCTCTTGATGAAAGTGAAAGAGGAGTCAAAAAGTTGGCTTAAAGCTCAACATTCAGAAAACGAAGATCATGGCTTCCGGTCCCATCACTTCATGGGAAATAGATGGGGAAACAGTGGAAACAGTGTCAGACTTTATTTTTTTGGGCTCCAAAATCACTGCTGATGGTGACTGCAGCCATGAAATTAGAAGACGCTTACTCCTTGGAATGACAGAGGATGAGATGGCTGGATGGCATCACTGACTCGATGGACGTGAATCTGAGTGAACTCCGGGAGTTGGTGATGGACAGGGAGGCCTGGCGTGCTGCGATTCATGGGGTTGCAAAGAGCTGGACACAACTGAGCAACTGAACCGAACTGAACTGAAAAAGACATTTGAATATAGACTGGATAATAGATATTAATAGAAGAGTATTAATTTTTTTAATGGTGATAATGGTATTTCTTATCGAAGAAAACATCCAAATTTCTGTAGATGCATAGTGAAATTTAGGGGTGAAATGACATGATGTCTTAGAGTTGCTTTAAAACACTCCAAGAAAAAAAGTGGGGCGATAGATGAAACAAGTATGACAAAATGTTAATAGTTGTTGAAGATGAACATGAAACATGAATACAAAGATGAAAATTTCTTGCATTCTCTAGTTTTGTGTGTACATGGAAATCTTTATAATAGAAAATTGTAAAAGAGGGACTTCCCCAAACCAGGCTGTTTCGGGGCAACAGCTTCAACAGACACCTAGATCTAGATGCTCCCCAACTCCACAAACCCGCAGTGCTCCCTTCCCACTAGCCATCTCTCTGAGGTCACAACACCTACAATCTCAGAGTAACCTGTGATGTGAGGGGTGTTTCCCTTCTCTGGACCTCTGGGTCACTAGGACTGGATAACAGCCCTTCTCACCTTTTCTCCATCCTAATGTCCTAATAATCCCAGGAAAAAGAGTCAAAGGGGAAATGGGCAGGGCCTAGGGCTCAGATTTGTTAAGACTGTCCTTATCATCCAAGGCCTGCCCCCTTCAGTGGGTGGTAGGTATGGGGCAGGACAAAGAACGGATAGGGCAGGTGAAAATCTTCATAATCATATGTGTTCGCTACTGAGCGAGCTTCCAGAGGCTAGTGGCACCTTTGGTTGGAACACCGTTCTGGGATCTTCACTTCCTTCAGGCTCCTAGGCACAATGCCTTGTTTCAAGCAGCCTAAGCACTTCCAGAGCCTGGTACTTCTGCACTGGCTCCTGAGCTACCTTGGCGTATGTGAGTACTGATCCAAGAGAGCATGGCAAGAAGCCATAATCAGAGGCCAGGACCAGATCTGGGGCAATTTTTATGCTCATGGGAAGTCTCATCTCTAGTCAAGGAGTCTTGAGCTCCCTAAGTACCCTGAGAAGGAAAAGCTAGAACCTCGCAGGCAGTAAAGACAGGTGGGGGGAGTAGAACAGAGTCATGATACTTCTGAGCAGATCTAGCTAATTTCAGCCCCTCCCTAACCCTCACTATCTGGAAAGGAAAAATGAGGCCCATGGAATAAAATGATACATCCGTAATCTCAAGGTAGCATGGGGAGTGGAGCAGAAGCATTAGCATTAAAGACAGAGAAGTATAACCTGTGTTTGAACCATTGGATTTTCCATTCTGGGAGGGGAGTGTTAGTAGCATGGTTGGAGTGGAAGGGGAGACAGAGATAATGGAAGGAATGGTGAACAGGCAAGAATAGAGGGCTGCAGATGCTGTATGCAAGGAGTATGGAGAGATATCGATACTATATGGGCAAGGGAGCGTGAGCTAGTGGTTTAACAAGCATTCAAGGGTGAGGAATAGGGAGGGAAATAGGAGACGAGGGGAAAGACTGTGTATTAATGGAAGCAGTGGGTGAAAAGCTGGTAGCAGGCAGGGAGCAGGTGTAGGGGGACAGTGAGCAGGCAGGTGGACAGAGATGAGAGGTAAACAAAGAAATAGGGCTGGTGTGTACGGTAGATGAAAGAGGGAAAGTTTGAAGGACAGGTGGATGTGGCTGATGGACAGGCAGGAGCTGGATTGTGCAGAAGGCCAGGACCAGGGGCTTGGAGAGTTTGGAGGGCTCTTAATAGGGCTGGACATGGTCAAGTTCTGCTGGCAGCACAAATTTGATCTGATCTGCTCCCTCATCAGTTTGGATCTTGCCGCCATTGTCCATTTACCTACTGTTTACATCCTGGTGGCCACTACCAGCCCTTTACTTTGCCTGGTTTCTCCTGGACTGGAAGACCCCAGAGCAAGGTAAGACTCATGAACCTAGAAATAACAGGATTTAAGAATACTCCATCTCAACCTGTAACCAAGGAGTTCCACTTACCATGCCACAGGCCTCTCATACAAGTTCTCGGAGCTCAGAGGGGGGCTGGGCCAGCCAGGACCATCCTGGGGTCTCTTCCTTTTCCACTTCCTTAGCAGAGCCATAGTCCTTCCAGGCTGCTCTGGAAGTGCTGGGTGAGTGAGAGGGCTGGGTTTGGCACATACAGACACATCCCCTACTGACATTTCTATCTCAGGTGGCAGGCGTTCGGCCTGGGTAAGGAACTGGTGTGCCTGGACCCACCTCAGGGACTATTTTCCCATTTCCGTAAGTGTCTCTTCCCCAGCATCCCCCACAGTTCCCCAAATACTAGGCATTGATGCTAAATGACTAGGGCTGTCCATAAGGAAAGTGAGCATTTCAGAGAAGTCTCAGTGCACGCTAGACAGACTTCAGGGTCCAACATTGCTACAGGGCATTTGCTACACTGCTAATATACTTTGGATGTCCTGGTAGGCATGACCTACCAGATGATGCAGGCAGAAACACAAGTACAGTTCAGATCAGTTTAACAAACACTGATTGAAAACCTACTCTATACCACACAGTTTGGGGTAAAGAGAAGTGAGTAGGATGCAGTCCTCGGCCATTAAAAAAGTTCACGTCCAATGGGGAGGACAGATGAGTACATATTCATGGTTTGGTACAAGGTACATAAGTGGTTCAGATGAGGTGTAAGGAAAGGCTTCATAAACAAAGTGATATCTAAGCTGGTTTTCAAAGCTCAGTAAACTAGCACTGGTAGGGAGTTGGGGGAGAAAATACCAGGAAGAGGTTGTAGAAATGTACTACTATGCTGCTCCTCTGTGCACTCTTTGGAGTAGATAAGAGATACTGTCAAGATTTTTGCCAACCTTTTTCATATGACAGCATTCACAGAAAATGATCCCATGCCTAAAGGGCAGAGACTGCTTTCCAGCCACAGGCAAGGAGCCCAGCAGTTGTAGGTGCCCCCAATCCTACTGGTCTCCCAGAGGGTGAGGAGTCAGATATCTTGACCCCCTCAATGCCACTCCTGCCTCTCTGTTGAAAAGTTCTGCTTTAGAGAGCTCCCTGAACCCTTTAAGGCATCTTCACCCTTGCTTTCTCATGTGATCTCATTTCGTCACCTTTGACATTTCTCTCTGTGGCTGCAGATCCTGAAGACTAAAGATCTATCACCTGAGCACAACTATCTCATGGGAGTTCACCCCCACGGCCTCTTGGTCTTCGGCGCCTTCTGTAACTTCTGCACTGAGGCCACAGGCTTCTCGAAGATCTTTCCAGGCATCACTCCCCATCTGGCCACGCTGTCCTGGTTCTTCAAGGTCCCCTTTATTAGGGACTACCTCATGGCCAAAGGTGCTTCTGACCATACTTACTAGAGTTTCTGGCTCATCTCCCCACTTGGAAATATACCTTTTTAAGCCCCACCCCTCCTTCTCAGCCTCCTGCCATCATAGCACAGTAGTTAAAGAGCATATGTTGTAGAGCAAACTGCCTGGGGTCGAATCCTGGCTGTGCCACTTACTGTGTGGTCTTGGCAAGCTACTGAAGCTCCATTGGTCTCAGTTTCCTCATTTGTAAAGTGGTGCTGATGATAATAGTCTAACCTCAGATGTGGCATGACGATTAAATGAGACAATACAACTAAAACACCCAAGATAGCACCTGCCAAAGAGTATGTGCTCCATAAATAATAGCTGTTGCTATTAGTGACAATCCAGGAAAAGAAAAAGGTAGAATTACAGTTGGGGATTAAGAAAGTCTTTCTGGCTTTTTCCCACTGAAAACCTTCCTACTATAGTTTTGACCCAGTGCCTCCTGTGAGCTGGAAATATTGCCTCAAAGTGAAACGTGCTGCATTTGCTTGTCTTAGTCCTCTCTTCTCCACACCCTTTGTTCCGTTCATTGATTCTCCTTCTGGGTCCCATGGGAAAGGAGGGCACACAAGCCAGTGAGTCAGGCAGAGGGTATTCCCCCTCAGCCAGTCTCCCCTCTCTTGATCCTTTTGCTGCTCTCTCTGCTCCTTGGCTCTCCTCAGGTGTGTGCTCCGTGAGTCAGCCAGCTATTGGCTACCTGCTGAGCCATGGCACTGGCAACCTTGTGGGTATTGTAGTTGGAGGAGTGGGAGAGGCCCTGCGGAGTACGCCCAACACCACCACGCTCATCCTCCAGAAGCGCAAGGGCTTTGTGCGTGTGGCACTCCAGCACGGGTAGGTGTCCTTCCCTGGGCACGGGTGGGTGGCCTCTGAGCAGCATGACCTGGTAGGCGATGCCAAGATGAATCAGACATGAGTCTTACCCTCATAAAACTTACTAGTGAGTGGAAGAGATGACTGTAGAATTTCAGAGAGACTTAGGTCATCCACTCCTCTGGAGCTAGCTGGAGCAGTTCCAAGAAAGCCAACCAGAGATCCAGATTCATTATCAGAGGGCTTGGCTAGGGCTTACCTAAGACATAGATGATGCCCACATCGTCTCTAGCAACACTGATATCTGTATCTGTTAATGGTAAGTGCAAGAAACAGTACATTATGGTGAGTATGCATGTAGGGTCTGGAGTTAGGGGCCCTAATTTCAAACTCCGGCCCCATGGCTTACTGTGAATTCTGGGACAGGTTATTAAGCCATTCTGAGCCTTGCTGCTTTCCTCTTCATCATGTGGCTACTAACAATTGCACCTGTTTCATAGGATTATTGTGGGGTTTAAATGAGTTTATCCACATAAAACACCTACCATGTGCCTGGCACACAGTAAGAGATAAACGTTAGCCACTCTGCTGTGCATGCTAAGTTTCTCTAGTCGTGTCTCACTCTTTGCGACCCTATGGACTGGGCCCGCCAGGCTCCTCTGTCCATGGGATTCTCCAGGCAAGAATACTGGAGTGGATTGCCATGCTCTCCTTCAGGGGATCTTCCTGACCCAGGGATCAAACCTGAGTCTCCTGCATCAAGGATAAAGAGAGGAAGTAAAGAGCAGAAGGGACTTCCCAGGTGGAGCTAGTGGTAAAGAACCTGCCTGCTAATGCAGGAGACATAAGAGATCTGGGTTCAATCCCTGGGTCAGAAAGATCCCCTGGAGAAGAAAATGGCAACCCACTCCAGTATTCTCACCTGTAAAATTCCTTGGACAGAGGAGCCTGGTGGGCTACAGTCCATAGGTCGCACAGAGTTGGACACAACTGAAGTGACTTAGTATGCACGCAAAGAGTAGGAGTCCAAGGCTAGAGCTGTGGGGGCTCCATCATGTCAGCATGCCAGTTCACTGGACACAGGGACAACTGACCTATAATAGCTTCATAGAAGAGGGGAAGTACTTCTTCTAAGGACCCTGTCTGAGTGGCCTGTGTGTCAGTTTGGAGCATAATGGTGGAGAGAGCTCTGAGCTGGGAAGAAAGAGACCTAGGTTCTAGTCTAGCTCCTACCACTAACTGAATACCTATGGGACCTTCCCTCTCCTGAACCTGGGCTTCTGGAGCTGTAGAAAAAAGAAAATAACCCCTTGGCATGTTTTTCCACTGTCTCTGCTGTGAGGAACCATAAAAGGTAACATATGCCAAAATACTAAGAGATCGCTGGTAGTAATTCACAAAGATTTGTGTAAGAGAGACTGTCCTCCTTACTCTCACAGGAAGACATAAGGAGCCTGCTTTTCTATGTAGGGCTCTGTCAGGGTGGATTCTCATGGCCCTATGAGAGGGAAACAACTGTACTCTGCTCTAGTCTCAAGACCTAGGACAGAACACCTTATGCACAGTCCCTGCAGGCGAGAGGCACCTCATACATATACATACACATCTGTGCCAAACCATAGTCTTTTATTCTGTGCTTCCTACTAGTAGAAATAGATATTCCCCTTCAGAACACCTGCTGGAAGCTTTTTCTTTATGCAGTGTGGGTTCCTGTGGATTTCTGCCCCCATATCTTGTCCTTGTGATCCTGGCCCAGAAAGAGTATTCTCATTGGCCTTGAAAAATTCAGGAGATACTAACCACAGGAGCCATATTCGGTGCAAGAAGAAATGTTTTACACCACAGGGATTTTATAATAGATGGGAGCCTGGCTAGGAACAAAAGTTCTTCCTGGGGGTTTCTCCACCCCGGGCTGTGTTTGGGAAATAACTCAGGGTTTTCCTACAGGGCTCATCTGGTCCCCACCTACACTTTTGGAGAAACTGAGGTGTATGAACAGATGCTGTTCCATAAGGACAGCTTTATGTACAAGTTCCAGAGCTACTTCCGCCAGATATTTGGTTTCTATTTTTGCGTCTTCTATGGACGAGGCTTCCGCCAAGGCTCCACTGGGCTCCTGCCATACCCGCTGCCTATCGTCACTGTGGGTGAGTCCTGCTCTCAGCCCCTAGGCCAGCTCAGCTTTTCCTCAACCTCAGCCTCAGGCCTTCCCAATCTCCATACCCCCCACCACCAAAGAAGAGGACAGCCTAGGGGGAGAAGTTGGGAGCTTACTTGGGATGTGAAAGGATTGGGCCCAGGGAAGGAGCAGGAGGGTAAAGAAAGAAAAGATTCTAACACTTGACCCTTCTCTTTTCCCATCTCTCTTGGCAGTGGGGGAGCCTCTGCCTCTGCCCAAAATCGAAGAACCAAGCCAGGAGATGGTGGACAAATACCACGCCCTCTATGTGAAGGCCCTGACCAAACTGTTTGATCAGCACAAGACCCAGTATGGCTGCCCAGAGACCCAAAAGCTGCTTTTCCTGTGACTGAAGGAGCAGTGTGCCCAATAGCACAAGCCTGGGAGAAGAGATTCATTAGCTGCCAACCAAAAGGGGGGAAAAGGGAGAAGCCAAAGGGCTGTGTGTGGTAGGGGAGGGCACTAGGAATTCCTTCCTTGCTACAGAACCTTAGCACTCTTCCTCCCTGAATTGCTTCACTGAGTCACTCCTTCAGGCCTGCCCCCTGCCCTGCCCCCTGTCCTGTCCCCTACCAGATTTCCTCTCTGAGCCCAAACTGCCAGGGACTGAAGGACGCAAATGTTAGCCAGGCAGCCTGAGTAACCACCACTATGGCTGTTGTTGTTGTGCTAATGCATTTTTAAATTAAGATATATTTACATACCCTCAATTTAACCCATTTAAAGTGTAAAATTCAGTTGTATTTAGTATACTCAAAGTTGTGCAACTACTATCACTATCTCATTTTAGAACATTATTCTCCAACCCCCCAAAAGAAACCCAGTACACATTAGCAGTCACTTCCCATTCTCTCATCCCAGCCCCTGCCAACCACTAATCTACTTTCTGTCTCTAGTTCAGTTCAGTTCAGTCGCTCAGTCGTGTCCGACTCTTTGCGACCCCATGAATCGCAGCACGCCAGGCCTCCCTGTTCATCACCATCTCTCGGAGTTCACTCAGACTCACGTCCATCGAGTCCGTGATGCCATCCAGCCATCTCATCCTCGGTCGTCCCCTTCTCCTCCTGCCCCCATGGACTCTCAAGAGTCTTCTCCAACACCACACTTCAAAAGCATCAATTCTTCGGTGCTCAGCCTTCTGCACAGTCCAACTCTCACATCCATACATGACCACTGGAAAAACCATAGCCTTGACTAGACGGACCTTAGTCGGCAAAGTAATGTCTCTGCTTTTGAATATACTATCTAGGTTGGTCATAACTTTTCTTCCAAGAAGTAAGCATCTTCTAATTTCATGGCTGCAGTCACCACCTGCAGTGATTTGCCAATTCTGGACTTTTTATACAAATGGAATCATAGAATATGTGATCCTTTGTGACTGGCTTCTTTCTCTTAGCATGATGTTTTCAAGGTTCATCCATGTTGTAGCATGTATCAGTACTTCATTCTTTTTATGATTGAATAAATATTTCATTTCACCAACTGATGGACTTTGGGTTATTTCCAATTTGGGGCTATTATGAATAATGCTGGTATAAACATTCACATACAAGCTTTTGTGTGGTAATCATCTGTCTCCAAATATGTCCTTTCCTTATGTCCATACCACTGAGCTAACAAGCACATCTTTCAGGTAGGTAGATTGAAGGTATTTTACTCAGGGCTACATTTCAATTGGCAGAGGCATTTCACATAGGTTATGATGTCCTCTGACACCATAATCCCAAGGTATTTGCAACCATTTCCTCTTTTTTATGGCTGAATAACATTTAATTGTCTGTGTATGTGTGCATCACATCTTTATCTATTCATCTGACGATAGATAGTTAGATTGTTCTCATGTCTTGACCATTGTGGGTAATAATACTGCAAAGAACATGATGATGCAGATATCTCTTTGAGATAGTGTTTTCATTTCCTTCAGATATATACCCAAACATACAATTGCTGGATCATATTGGCGTTATATTTTTAATTTTTTTTGAAGAATGTCCATATTGTTTTCCACTGGCTGTACCAATTTACATTTCCATCAACAGTGCACAAGGGTTCCCTTTTCTCTACATTATCACCAACACTTGTTATCTCTTGTCTTTTTGATAATAATCATCCTGACAAGTATAAGATGATATCTCATTTTGGTTTGGATTTGTATTTCCCTGATGGTTAGTGATGTAGAGCATATTTTTACGTACTGTTGGCCATTTGGATGTCTTTTCTGGAAAAACATCTATTCAAATCCTCTGCCAATTTTAATATCAGATTATTTGTTTTTTACTCCTATTGAGTTGTAAGAGTTTCTAAATGGTCTTTAAAAAAAACTCTTTATTGAGTTGTTACAATAATGCTTCAGTTTTGTGTTTTTTGGCCTCAAGGCATATGGGATCTTAGATCCTTGACCAGGGATTTAACCCACACCCCCTGCATTGGGAGGTGAAGTTTTAACTACTGGACCACCAGGAAAGTCCCTCTAAATGGTCTTTTAACTTTTCAGCCTTTGCTATATTTTTAAATCTGTCTTTTGTTGGTTTCCTTGTGAAGGAATAGATATCTGTGTTTTTATATACTCTTAAAATTCTCAGTATACAACCTTAAGCTGTATTAATGAGCAAAACAAGTTATTACACTTTCTTTTCATGTACATGCATAACACTCATATGCTTGAATTCAAAAATGCTGTTTTTAAAGTTCAGTTTATTTAAACTAAAAAACAAAACAAAAACAATTCACCCATTTCTCCCATCTACCCCGATCCCACCTCTGGCCATCACCAATCTGTTCTCTGTATCTATGAGTTTGGGTGTATGTATGCATTTATAGATTCCACATACAAGAAATATCATTATTATTTGTCTTTTCCTGTCTCACTTATTTTACTAAACATAATGCCCTCAAGGTCTTTCCATGTTGTCACAAATGGCAAGATTTCATTCTTTTTTTATGGCTGAGTAATCTTCCACTGTTTGTGTGTATTTCACAATTTTTTTATCCAATCATCCATCGATGAACACTTAAGTTGTTCCCAAATTTTGGCTATTCAGAATAATGCTACTGTGAACATGAAGGTGGCATACATCTTTTTGAGTTAGTGTTTTTTGTTTCCTCAGAAGCAGAATTGCTGGGTAATATGGCAGTTTTATTTTAATTTTTTGAGAACTCTCCATACTACTTTCCATAGTGGCTGCATCAATTTACATTCCCACCAAGGGCTCTCTTTTCTCTACAACCTCACCAACACTTGTCATTTCTAGTCGTTTTGATAACACCCATTCTAACGGGTGTGAGGTGGTATGTCACTGTGGTTTTTATTTGCATTTCTGATGATTAGTGATACAGAGCATCTTTTCATGTACTTGTTGACCATTCAATGTCTTCTTTGGGAAAATATTCACATCTTCTGCCCATTTTTTAATTGGTTTGTTTGGTTTTTTGCTATTGAGTCATATGAGTTCTTTATATATTTTAGATATTAGCCCTCTATCAGATATATGATTTGCAAATATTTTCTCCCATTCAGTAGGTTGTCTTTTGTTTTGTTGATGGCTTTCTTTGCTATGCAGAACATTTTTAGTTTGATGTGATCCTACATGTTTGTTTTTGCTTTTGTCTTTGCTTTTGATGTCAAATTCAAAATAATCATCACCAAGACCTGTGACAAAGAGGTTACCACATGTTTTTTTCTTTTAGGAGTTTCACAGTTTAGGTCTTATGCTCAAATCTTTAATCCATTTTGAGTTAGTTTTTGTGTAGGGTGTAAAACAGTGGTACAGTTTCATTCTTTCGCATGTGGCTATTCAATTATCCCAACACCATTTATTGAAGAAACTCTCCTTTCCCCACTGTATATTCTTGACTCCTTTGTCATAAATTAATTGATCATATATATGCAGGTTTATTTCTGGGCTCTCTATGCTGTTCCATTGATTTGTGCATCCGTTTTTATGCTAATATGATACTGTCTTATTATAGCTCTACATATAGTTTGAAATCAGGGAGCATGATGAC
Source organism: Cephalophus harveyi (assembly GCA_006410635.1). NCBI lineage: Eukaryota > Metazoa > Chordata > Mammalia > Artiodactyla > Bovidae > Cephalophus > Cephalophus harveyi. The sequence goes on from SJYT01037436.1 coordinate 474,350, forward strand.
TCCAGTTTTGTCCTTCTGTCTCAAGATTGCTTTGGTTATTCAAGTTTTTAATGTTTCCATAGAAATTTTGGAATTGTTCATTCTATTTGTGTAGAAAAAAATGCCACTGGAATTTTGTTAAGGATTGCATTAATTCGTACACTGCTTTGGATAGAAAGGAAAATTTTAACAATTTAATGTTTTCCAATCCATGAATATGGAATAACTTTACATTTATTTGTGTCTTCTTTAATGTCTTGTATTTTTTGATATGCAGATCCAGTTAAAATTATTCCTAAGTAATTTATTCTTCTTGCTGCAACTGCAAATGGGATTTTTTCCCTTAAATTCTCTTTCTGATAATTTATTATTAGTATATAGAAATGCAACAGATTTCTGTGTACTGATTTTCTGTCCTGCAACTTTACAGAATTCATTTATTAATTCTAACAGTTTTTTAAATGAAGTCTTTAGCATTTTCTATACATAGCATCGTCATCTGCAAATAGTGACAGTTTTGCTTTTTTTCCATTGCATACCTTTTATTTCTTTTTTCTAGTCTAATTGCTTTGACAAAGACTTCCAATACTATATTTAATAAAACTGGTGAGAGTGAGGATCCTTGTCTTATTTCTCTTATTAGAGGAAAAGCTTTCACTTTCTCTAAGAATCCATAACAAGTTGCTTTTGAATCAATTACTGACTGTTCTATTTATCTGCTATCTTTTCACCTGGTAGGTTAGTCCTTGCCTACTCTGAGGCTGGATCTTCCTTGATAACCCTGATACATCTTCCTGGATATCTCAGACATTCACTCATTCATTCACATCATTCAGTAATATTTATTGATCATCCATTATCTACTAGGCAGTGGGAATAAATAAGTCAGACACTTACTCATCCTTAAGCTGGATGAATATTCAAATGAAGTTTGTAGTTATTAATGTTGACTTCTTATGTAGCAAGTATTCTCACACACTTACAACAGAATGTATACAATGAGTACAAGACAACTGGAGGAATTTAAATTGTTGAGTTTCAGCTTCATTAGGTTCTTGATTTTCCAAAAAGTTGCTTAAGTTCATAATAAATATGACAAAACATTATATACTGTTAATCTTGCTTTTGTAACTCTGAGTTCTTTCAGAAAGGAGTTTAATGTGTTATAAAAGGTCAGTGTGGGAAAGTCAGTTTTTAAATCAGAAGTAAACTAAGCAGTATGTAACAGACCCTGTTCATATACTACCCAATACTCATTGTCCCCAGTTTTTCTCACATGGAAAACTCCAACCTTGTTCGGGGCAGCAATAAATTCAACTTCTCATACACATAGTTCAAAGTGGTCACCTGATCTACCCCTGGTCAATGATTTTTAAGCAGAAGTCAACTGGGTGGGGTTCTAGAAGGGCTATTTCTTTTCTAATAAAGAAAAACAGTTTAGTTTACCAGATCCTTTAGACTTCTGCCTTATGCTCTTATACCTTTCTTCCTGCATAGAACATAAATAAGGTGCTTGGAAGTTGAGCAGCCATTTTTACAACCATAAGGATGAAAAACACACATTATAAAGAGGGTGAAGTGGGAAGCTATGTTGATCACCTTGAGCAGATGCACCCACCCTTGGACTGCCTATCATGGATTTTTTTGGTTAAAAAAACAAAACAAAACAAAACACCTATTTTATTGAACTACCACTGTAGAGTTTCTGTTCAGTTCAGTTCAGTCGCTCAGTCATGTTCGACTCTGTGACCCCATGAATTGCAGCAAGCCAGGCCTCCCTGTCCATCACCAACTCCCAGAGTTCACTCAAACTCATATCCATTGAGTCGGTGATGCCATCCACCTATCTCATCCTCTGTTGTCCCCTTCTCCTCCTGCCCCCAATCCCTCCCAGCATCAGAGTTTTTTCCAGTGAGTCAACTCTTCGCATGAGGTGGCCAAAGTACTGGAGTTTCAGCTTTAGCATCATTCCTTCCAAACTTCAGTTCAGTTCAGTCAGTTCAGTCGCTCAGTAGTGTCAGACTCTTTGCGACCCCATGAATTGCAGCATGTTGTGCCTCCCTGTCCATCACCAACTCCCAGAGTTCACCAACTCCCAGAGTTCACCCAAACTCATGTGCACTGAGTCGGTGATGCCATCCAGTCATCTTATCCTCTGTCTTCCCCTTCTCTTCCTGCCCCCAATCCCTTCCAGCATCAGAGTCTTTTCCAATGAGTCAACTCTTCTCATGAGGTGGCCAGAGTATTGGAGCTTCAGCCTCAGCATCAGTCCTTCCAATGAAGACCCAGGACTGGTGTTCTTTAGGATGGACTGGTTGGATCGCCTTGCTGTCCAAGGGACTCTCAAGAGTCTTCTTCAGCATCACAGTTCAAAAGCATCAATTCTTTGGTGCTCAGTTTTCTTCACAGTCCAAATCTCACATCCATACATGACCACTGGAAAGACCATAGCCTTGACTAGACGGACCTTTGTTGGCAAAGTAATATCTCTGCTTTTTAATATGCTATCTAGGTTGGTCATAACTTTCCTTCCAAGGAGTAAGTGTCTTTCAATTTCATGGCTGAAATCACCATCAGCAGTGATTTTGGAGCCCAAAAAAATAAAGTCTGACACTGTTTCCACTGTTTCCCCATCTATTTCCCATGAAGTGATGGGACCGGATGCCATGATCTTCGTTTTCTGAATGTTGAGCTTTAAGCCAACTTTTTCACTCTCCTCTTCCATTTTCATCAAGAGGCTTTTTAGTTCCTCTTCACTTTCTGCCATAAGGATGGTGTCATGTGCAAATCTGAGGTTATTGATATTTCTCCCGGCAATCTTGATTCTAGCTTGTGTTTCTTCCAGCTCAGTATTTCTCATGATGTACTCTGCATATACGTTAAATAAGCAGGGTGACAATATACAGCCTTGACATACTCCTTTTCCTATTTGGAACCAGTCTGTTGTTCCATGTCCAGTTCTAACTATTGCTTCCTGACCTGCATACAGATCTCTCAAGAGGCAGGTCAGGTGGTCTGGTATTCCCATCTCCTTCAGAATTTTCCACAGTTTATTGTGATCCACACAGTCAAAGGCTTTGGCATCAGTAGACGAATATATATGTATGTATATATGTATATATATATATGTTTGGTGTTCAGTCACCAAATTGTGTTGTACTCTTTGTGACCCCATGGACTGCAACACATCAGGCTTCCCCGTCCTTCATTATCTCCTGAAGTTTGCTTAAACTCATGTCCATTGAGTCCATGAAACCATCAAACCATCTCATCCTCTGTCATCCGCTTCTCCTCCCCTCAACTTTCCCAGCATCAGGGACTTTTCAAATGAGTCGGCTCTTCGAATCTGGTGACCAAAGCATTGGAACCTCAGCTTCAGCATCAGTCCTTCCAATGAATATTCAGGGTTGATTTCCTTTAATATTTACTGGCTTGATCTCCTTGCAGCCCAAGGGACTCTCAAGAGTCTTCTCCAGCACCACAGTGCTCAGCCTTTTTTCTGATCCAGCTCCCACATCCGTACATGACTGTTGGAAAAACCACAGCTTTGACTTTATAGACCTTTATTAGGAAAGTGATGTCTCTGCTTTTTAATACCCTGCAAGGTTTGTCATAGCTTTTCTTCCAAGGAGCGTGTGTGTGTGTATGTGTGTTAAGTTGCTTCAGTTATGTCCGACTCTTGTGACCCTATGGACCGCAGCCCGCCAGGATCCTCTGTCCATGAGATTTTCCAGGCGTGAATAGTGGGTTGGGTTGTCATGCCCTCCTCCAGGGGATCTTCCTGACCCAGGGATCAAACCCAAGTCTCCTGCAGTTCCTGCATTGCAGGTAGATTCTTTAATGCTGAGCCACCAGGGAAGCCCCTTCCAAGGAGCAAGCATCTTTTAATTTCATGGCTGCAGTCACCATCCACAGTGATTTTAGAGCCCAAGATAATAAAGTGTGTCACTTTCCATTTTTTCCCCATCTATTTGCCATGAAGTGATGGGACCTGATGCCATGATCTTAGTATTAATTCACTTTATTTTGTTGTATTTATTTTTTGTTTATCCAAATTTTTTTCCAGTTTACTGAGATATAATTGACATAGAGGACTGTATACATTTAAGGTATACAGCATAATGCAATGATTATTGCATTAAGTTTAATGAACATCCATCACCTCATACAGTTAAAAATGAAAAGAAAAAATGACAAGGTGATGAGAACTCTTACGACTTACTGTTTTAATAATTTTCACATATAACATGTAGCAGTGTTAATTATATTTATCATACTGCACATTACATCCCTAGTACTAAATATTATCTGATATCTGAAATTTTGTACGTTTTGACTACCTCCTCCTGCCCCAAACCTTCACCTAGAGAAACCACAAGTTTTTATCTCTTTTTCTATAAATTTGTTGTTTTTGACATATAATTAACCTACACCATGTTAGTTTTTGGTACACAACATAGTGATTTAATATTTTTATACACTTCAAAGTCATCACCACAATAAGTCTAGTTATGATCTGTCATCATAAAAAGATATTATATATTATTGACTCTATTCCCCACACTCCACATTTCATCCCTGTGACTCATGTATTTTGTAACTGAAAATTTGTGCCTCTTAATCTCCCTAACTCGTTTCTTTCTTAGAAGTATCTCTCATAGGAAATAACTGTTTATTTATTGAGAAATAAGAATTGGATATAAATTCTAATTTATGAGGTGTGCTTCTTTGAGCCTAATCCTAACTGAAACATTAAAACTTATTTTGCTTTTCTCTACATATTTTTACTTGAAAAGAAAAAGATGAAAACCTTTGGGAATCATTTATAGTCAACTTTTAAAGCATTTTTAAAAGATCTAACTCTTGCTAACTAACTGTTCTTTAAGTATTTATGTCACATATTGACTTTTGAAATTTTGGTTATGCTATCAAAAATGTGTGCAATAATCAGTTATGTGAATAGTAATTTTAAATATGATGTTTTTTTACATTTAAACATTGTAGCTTTAATATTATAATAATATTTATTTTAAATTAACATTCATTTGCCTAGTTTTTTGAAGTAAGGTTTTCTGTAGTTCAAAATGGTAAAATTTAAAGAAATTGAATGTGGAGTCACAGGTATTATATTTTTATAATCTTAGTTAACATTTCATTATTCCTACTCACTATTAATAAAGAAGAAAAACAAGCCAGTGAAATTTACACAATGATCTCCACCATGAATTAAAGCTGACAGTTAGAAAAGAGAATAAATATGAAGTGAATGGTGAAATACACTTGGGGTATCACCTTCCTACACTGCCTGTTAAAGTTGACATAAGCCCAGAAGAATGAGCTCCTTCTGATTAGAGGAAAAAGAAGACAAGATTTGTGTCTGGGTAGATAGTGATTGAATTTTTCAGTCTTCTGGAAAATTAAAGCCTGACCCAAACATACACTTCTGTTTTGTTTCCTTTGAGACAGCCAAGAGTATGAGATAATAATTCCAAGCATTTCAAATACCAAGAGATGCTAAGACTGATGCATTGTTTCCTATTTCATGAGCTCCAGACAGGATGCTCAGCTCATAAACACATCTAGAGAGCTTTATGGGACACAAAATCACTTACACAGCGCTGTGAGCCTTCATTTTTAATTCTCCTCCAAATTAATTTTTATGACTTCTCAGGGAGTCTTTCCAATTCCCTATATAGGTCATGAAATCTTGATTAAACATTTAATGAGATTCCTTGCATAGATCCGTCTTATTTCCCAAGCTTCTTCATTTTACCATGTCTATTCAACTCAGTGGCCCATCCCTAAAATAAACTATTAAAGCAGAGTCACTACCCCTTCATGGTTTTACAACATACAGTTTTTCAGTCATGGCCTCCATAGTTGCAAGTTGTTTAAAAATATGCCTTTAACTATTGTTGGGAGCCTCCTAGGTGATATCACTGTGAAAGTGAAAGTGAAGTTACTTAGTCGTGTCCGACTTTTTGCGACCCCATGGACTGTAGCCTACCAGGCTGCTCGGTCCATGGGATTTTCCAGGCAAGAGTACTGGAGTGGGGTGCCATTGCCTTCTTCAGGGGATCATTCCGATCCAGGGATCGAATCCGGGTCTCCTGCATTGTAGGCAGATACTTTACCGTCTGAACTACCAGGAAAGCCCAGTCATTGTACAGGAGGGTAATAAAGATAGATATGAATAAAAATGGTGATTTTCTTCTCTCAAATAATTCACAGTATAGTTGGAGGTGTCACAAAAGGTATTTGCAGTGTGAAGGTGAGACGAACATAAATTGCTGTCAAATATCTGGTGCCCTCGTGAGTTTCTGGCACATGATTTTTCAGTATGGTGTGGATATAAATTCACTCGGAAATTAATCTGGATTTCTCTGTTCAGTGCAGACAATATAATTAGTTAGTGCATGGTCTAATCATCTTCACTCTTCTACCAATAAGTGTGCTTATCACATATCATATATAAAAAGTAACTTTTGTTTTATAATATTATTATGGTGATAGGTATTAATATGGGTCTGGCATTCAATATCTCGAGCATATACTACAGATATTAATGTTAAAATAAGGTAAAATAATGATGGAAGAGTAAATAAAAGCATCACTGGTGTAAGAATTGTAACAGGGAACAGTGAGGAGGAAGCAACTAAATCTGCCTAAGGCTGAGGAACTAGACAAGGCTTGACAAGGAAATCACATTTATAGTGAGACTCAAAGAATAGACATATATATAGACACATAGCCAGCTCCTTAGCTAGATAATTAGATAGATGGATAGATGGATAGAAGTTCATGGTCGTGAAGAGATCGGAGAGAGAACACCCTAATCAGTAAGAAGACTAAATGTGTGAAACTGTTGACAGATGCCAGGACAAAGTGGGGTATGGTGGAAATTGATTTCTGCCAAAGGAAGAGCGTCTTTATCATGCAAACAATGGAGAGTTGAGAATGTGAACTTCTTCTTTCTCTTCTTTTGTCAGAGCTGCAAAAGGATTTAAGATTTGACTGAACGTTGTTGAACAACTCTGGTTATTGCTGTGATTTTTGAAGGAGAAATGGCTGAAAGTAGAAGATCTATTACAATACCCTTGCTAAATATTTCACAGCCAAGAAGGTGAGATCTAGATCCCCTATGTTTTGGGGAAGCAGGAAGGGTTCAAGAACTATCTTAATTAGAAAGGGGGAAAAAAAAAAAAAAAACTTGGTAACTAACTAGATGGAAGGAATAAATAAGAAACAAAAAGTAAGTCTTGATTTATTCATTCAAAATAAAGAATAAAAAGACATAGATTTGTCCTTCCTTGGCAGTCCAGCACTTAAGATTGAATGCTTCCATTGCAGTGGCACAAGGATTTGATCCCTGGTTGGGAAACTAAGATCCTGCATGACTTGTGGCCAAAAAAAGACATAGATTTTTATGGACCATATGAGATTTTAAGTGTAATTATCTATTTATAATGCTTACAGTGCATCTAAACAGGAATATCTAAAAAAATATTATAAACATCAATTGGAGCACAAAAGATGGTAGAGGTAAGGTATAATGGCTATTTTGCTGTGATAACAGTAAGAATTATAATTGAAGCTGAAGAGAGTAGACTCATAATAGACCACAAAGCATTTTTTCAGTAGCCTATCCTATGTTTATTGTTTTAGGCCAAAATCACTTTTGGTAAATCAAGTTGTTTTAGTTATCTTATTCAAATAACACAGTATTAAGAGCTAGAAGATCATTGTTTGAAGAGTAGGACAGACCTTTTAATTTTCTCCATCTCAGTTTCCTGATTCACAGAGTGTTTAGAATAATATTTGTTTTACTGAGTTACTGAAAAATTTAAGAAAATATAAGATGAGGAAAAAATACATAATTAAATGTGTCTAAAAAAGATCCATTTTAAATTTAAATCCAGATATATTGAAAATAAAAGGATAGAAAAAGATATACTATGCAACCAGTTAACATACAAAAATCCTATACACTTCCTGCAAGGGGCAGATATTGCAACGGGGTTGACCAAGTGCTGTAAGACATGTTTAAGCAGAGCAAAGGCTGTCTCTTATACACATCTAGTTCTTTAAGAATATAAAAAAATTAAATAAACACTAGCAGGATTGATTGAGAAGAGGGAAAATACAAATTACCATATAAATTACTGACAAAAGAGAGATTATCCTTCTCTTTAAGTTCCATAGACATTGGACAAATAATAAAGAAATATTGTGAATAACTTAGGTCAATAAAACTGACAACCTAGAAAAATTAATTCCTTGGGAAAAAACCCACAACTTTTCAAAACTGATAAAAGGAGATAAAATGTAAACAGCTTGATACATCTCTTAATACTAATGAGATTAAATTTTTTGTAAAAAATTTTAACCATAAGAAATTCAGATCCAGATGGTTTCATTGATGTTTCCTACCAAACATTTACTGAAGAAATAATATCAGTGTTATCAAACTCTTCTGGAAGACACAGGAAAAGGGAACATATACAAACTTGTTTAATGACGTGTGCTTAGCTCTATTACCAAAACTTGACAAAGACACTAGAAAATATAGAATCCATTATATCTTATGAACATAGTGACAAAAATCTTTAAGAGTAGCAAAAGTAATTCAGCAAAAATAATCCACAATTCAGAGATGCATGTCAAAAATCAGGAAATGTAATTCACCATATGAAAGAGGATAAAGGGAAGAATACCTAAATAAGTGTAGGGAAAGCACTGAACACAGTTTAAAACATATTCATCAAAGGTGAATTCAAAGGGAATTTCCTCAACCTGATATTAAGCATCTGCAAAAAATAGCTATAACACATCTTATTCAATTGTAAAAGAAAAGAATGTTTTCTCATGAAGATAGAGAAAGAGTGTTTGGTCTCACCATTTCCTTTCAACGTTGTATTGGAGGTTCTAATCAATGCAATAAGATAAAGAAATATTAACCATAAAGTTTAAAGGAAAGAGTTTAAACTCTCTTTAACAGGTACCAAAATTGTTTACATGCAAGATCTTAAAAATTAAAAAAAAAAACTTACAGAACTCAGAAATAATTTTAATAAAGTCAGTATACAAAATCAACTGTGTTTTTAATACTAGAAGCAATACATTGGAAGGGAAAAGTTAAAAACCCATTTACAGTAACATAAAAATGTAAACAGTATTAAATTTAGTGAAAGTTGTTAAACCACTGCACATTGAAAAATATAAAACAATTATGAGAAAAAGTAGAGAAGTGAACTATGGTCAGGGACTGAAAAACTGTTTAAAAATAGCAATTGTCTCCATTGACCTATAGATGCAACTTAATTCCTATCAACATCCCAATAGACTCTTTTGCCAAAATTTAACAATTGATTTTAAGTTTACAGAAATACAAAGCATCTTGGATAACCAAAATAATTTTTAAGAAGAACTACATAGTAATAACTTCACTATCTGACTTCAAGACTTTCTACCAGGCCACTTTAATCAAGCTAACATGAAAACAAAGTGACCAGTGGAACAGGGAGAGTTATTTGCTTTTTAGCAAAGGTGCCAAGGTAATTCAATTGGGGTAGAAAAATCTTTTTAGCAAATTTTGCTTAAATATCTGGCTAATGCATAGAAACAAACTTAAACACTTGTCTCATGGAACACAGACATGCAAGTCCAATTCAGGTCAGTTATAGACTTAAATGTAAAAGTTTAAACCATTAAACTTCTTAAAAAAATAATAAAAATACTTCATGAACCTGGTGTAGGCACAGTTTCTTTCAAGATGACAGAGAAACACTACTAATAAAAAAACAAAATAAATTGTACTACATCAAAATTAAAACCTGCTTGACCAAACTTAGCATTAAAAGAAAGAAAAGGGAAGTCATAGACTGGGAAAAGATATTTTTAGTACATGTATCTGGCAAAGTCTTGTATCCTGAATATATAAAAATCTTCTGCAAACCAATTTGCAAAACAGCAAACAATTCAATTTAAAAATATACTTTGTCCTAGTTTTCTATCACTGAGTAATGAGTCACCCCAAGCTTAATGACTTGAAACCAAAACTCTCATTTATAATGTTTTGCTCACAAATCTGCAATTTGAGCAAGACTCAGAGGGGACAGCATGTAACTGCTTACCAGGGGACAGCACAAGCGGCATGAAGACTGAGAGGAGCTCAGGGCCTGCAAGTTGGAACAAATCATCTGAAGACCCACTTATTTACATATCTGGAAGTTGTTTTTGGATGGAGATTGCTATCTCATCAGAGACTGTTGTGCATAACATGCTGCACATGTCCTGACCATGTGGCTGCTTGGCGTCCTCATAGCAGAGCAGCTGGGTTCCCAGAGTCAGTATCCTAAGAGAATGTGGAAGCTTCAGGCTACTAAGGTCTATTCGAAAAACTGGCACTGTTGAGCAAGTGGCATCTGTTGCCTATTATCTAGAGTAGAATCTTGAACAATTCTGCCCTCCACATCTTTGTATAGAAGTTGCCAAGGAAAATACAAGACAGTCATGTCATTTGGATAAGAGACAGAGCTTGCTCCGGGAGTGGGTGTCTGTCTCCCACCGCCTGTGGGTTCCTCCTGGAACCCTGTGCAGGGCAGTTTGCACGCACACATCCTTCTTGAGCTGAAGCAGAAGGTAATCCTATACACTTCCTGCAAGGGGCAGATATTGCAACGGGGTTGACCAAGTGCTGTAAGACATGTTTAAGCAGAGCAAAGGCTGTCTCTTATACACATCTAGTTCTTTAAGAATATAAAAAAATTAAATAAACACTAGCAGGATTGATTGAGAAGAGGGAAAATACAAATTACCATATAAATTACTGACAAAAGAGAGATTATCCTTCTCTTTAAGTTCCATAGACATTGGACAAATAATAAAGAAATATTGTGAATAACTTAGGTCAATAAAACTGACAACCTAGAAAAATTAATTCCTTGGGAAAAAACCCACAACTTTTCAAAACTGATAAAAGGAGATAAAATGTAAACAGCTTGATACATCTCTTAATACTAATGAGATTAAATTTTTTGTAAAAAATTTTAACCATAAGAAATTCAGATCCAGATGGTTTCATTGATGTTTCCTACCAAACATTTACTGAAGAAATAATATCAGTGTTATCAAACTCTTCTGGAAGACACAGGAAAAGGGAACATATACAAACTTGTTTAATGACGTGTGCTTAGCTCTATTACCAAAACTTGACAAAGACACTAGAAAATATAGAATCCATTATATCTTATGAACATAGTGACAAAAATCTTTAAGAGTAGCAAAAGTAATTCAGCAAAAATAATCCACAATTCAGAGATGCATGTCAAAAATCAGGAAATGTAATTCACCATATGAAAGAGGATAAAGGGAAGAATACCTAAATAAGTGTAGGGAAAGCACTGAACACAGTTTAAAACATATTCATCAAAGGTGAATTCAAAGGGAATTTCCTCAACCTGATATTAAGCATCTGCAAAAAATAGCTATAACACATCTTATTCAATTGTAAAAGAAAAGAATGTTTTCTCATGAAGATAGAGAAAGAGTGTTTGGTCTCACCATTTCCTTTCAACGTTGTATTGGAGGTTCTAATCAATGCAATAAGATAAAGAAATATTAACCATAAAGTTTAAAGGAAAGAGTTTAAACTCTCTTTAACAGGTACCAAAATTGTTTACATGCAAGATCTTAAAAATTAAAAAAAAAAACTTACAGAACTCAGAAATAATTTTAATAAAGTCAGTATACAAAATCAACTGTGTTTTTAATACTAGAAGCAATACATTGGAAGGGAAAAGTTAAAAACCCATTTACAGTAACATAAAAATGTAAACAGTATTAAATTTAGTGAAAGTTGTTAAACCACTGCACATTGAAAAATATAAAACAATTATGAGAAAAAGTAGAGAAGTGAACTATGGTCAGGGACTGAAAAACTGTTTAAAAATAGCAATTGTCTCCATTGACCTATAGATGCAACTTAATTCCTATCAACATCCCAATAGACTCTTTTGCCAAAATTTAACAATTGATTTTAAGTTTACAGAAATACAAAGCATCTTGGATAACCAAAATAATTTTTAAGAAGAACTACATAGTAATAACTTCACTATCTGACTTCAAGACTTTCTACCAGGCCACTTTAATCAAGCTAACATGAAAACAAAGTGACCAGTGGAACAGGGAGAGTTATTTGCTTTTTAGCAAAGGTGCCAAGGTAATTCAATTGGGGTAGAAAAATCTTTTTAGCAAATTTTGCTTAAATATCTGGCTAATGCATAGAAACAAACTTAAACACTTGTCTCATGGAACACAGACATGCAAGTCCAATTCAGGTCAGTTATAGACTTAAATGTAAAAGTTTAAACCATTAAACTTCTTAAAAAAATAATAAAAATACTTCATGAACCTGGTGTAGGCACAGTTTCTTTCAAGATGACAGAGAAACACTACTAATAAAAAAACAAAATAAATTGTACTACATCAAAATTAAAACCTGCTTGACCAAACTTAGCATTAAAAGAAAGAAAAGGGAAGTCATAGACTGGGAAAAGATATTTTTAGTACATGTATCTGGCAAAGTCTTGTATCCTGAATATATAAAAATCTTCTGCAAACCAATTTGCAAAACAGCAAACAATTCAATTTAAAAATATACTTTGTCCTAGTTTTCTATCACTGAGTAATGAGTCACCCCAAGCTTAATGACTTGAAACCAAAACTCTCATTTATAATGTTTTGCTCACAAATCTGCAATTTGAGCAAGACTCAGAGGGGACAGCATGTAACTGCTTACCAGGGGACAGCACAAGCGGCATGAAGACTGAGAGGAGCTCAGGGCCTGCAAGTTGGAACAAATCATCTGAAGACCCACTTATTTACATATCTGGAAGTTGTTTTTGGATGGAGATTGCTATCTCATCAGAGACTGTTGTGCATAACATGCTGCACATGTCCTGACCATGTGGCTGCTTGGCGTCCTCATAGCAGAGCAGCTGGGTTCCCAGAGTCAGTATCCTAAGAGAATGTGGAAGCTTCAGGCTACTAAGGTCTATTCGAAAAACTGGCACTGTTGAGCAAGTGGCATCTGTTGCCTATTATCTAGAGTAGAATCTTGAACAATTCTGCCCTCCACATCTTTGTATAGAAGTTGCCAAGGAAAATACAAGACAGTCATGTCATTTGGATAAGAGACAGAGCTTGCTCCGGGAGTGGGTGTCTGTCTCCCACCGCCTGTGGGTTCCTCCTGGAACCCTGTGCAGGGCAGTTTGCACGCACACATCCTTCTTGAGCTGAAGCAGAAGGTAATCCTATACACTTCCTGCAAGGGGCAGATATTGCAACGGGGTTGACCAAGTGCTGTAAGACATGTTTAAGCAGAGCAAAGGCTGTCTCTTATACACATCTAGTTCTTTAAGAATATAAAAAAATTAAATAAACACTAGCAGGATTGATTGAGAAGAGGGAAAATACAAATTACCATATAAATTACTGACAAAAGAGAGATTATCCTTCTCTTTAAGTTCCATAGACATTGGACAAATAATAAAGAAATATTGTGAATAACTTAGGTCAATAAAACTGACAACCTAGAAAAATTAATTCCTTGGGAAAAAACCCACAACTTTTCAAAACTGATAAAAGGAGATAAAATGTAAACAGCTTGATACATCTCTTAATACTAATGAGATTAAATTTTTTGTAAAAAATTTTAACCATAAGAAATTCAGATCCAGATGGTTTCATTGATGTTTCCTACCAAACATTTACTGAAGAAATAATATCAGTGTTATCAAACTCTTCTGGAAGACACAGGAAAAGGGAACATATACAAACTTGTTTAATGACGTGTGCTTAGCTCTATTACCAAAACTTGACAAAGACACTAGAAAATATAGAATCCATTATATCTTATGAACATAGTGACAAAAATCTTTAAGAGTAGCAAAAGTAATTCAGCAAAAATAATCCACAATTCAGAGATGCATGTCAAAAATCAGGAAATGTAATTCACCATATGAAAGAGGATAAAGGGAAGAATACCTAAATAAGTGTAGGGAAAGCACTGAACACAGTTTAAAACATATTCATCAAAGGTGAATTCAAAGGGAATTTCCTCAACCTGATATTAAGCATCTGCAAAAAATAGCTATAACACATCTTATTCAATTGTAAAAGAAAAGAATGTTTTCTCATGAAGATAGAGAAAGAGTGTTTGGTCTCACCATTTCCTTTCAACGTTGTATTGGAGGTTCTAATCAATGCAATAAGATAAAGAAATATTAACCATAAAGTTTAAAGGAAAGAGTTTAAACTCTCTTTAACAGGTACCAAAATTGTTTACATGCAAGATCTTAAAAATTAAAAAAAAAAACTTACAGAACTCAGAAATAATTTTAATAAAGTCAGTATACAAAATCAACTGTGTTTTTAATACTAGAAGCAATACATTGGAAGGGAAAAGTTAAAAACCCATTTACAGTAACATAAAAATGTAAACAGTATTAAATTTAGTGAAAGTTGTTAAACCACTGCACATTGAAAAATATAAAACAATTATGAGAAAAAGTAGAGAAGTGAACTATGGTCAGGGACTGAAAAACTGTTTAAAAATAGCAATTGTCTCCATTGACCTATAGATGCAACTTAATTCCTATCAACATCCCAATAGACTCTTTTGCCAAAATTTAACAATTGATTTTAAGTTTACAGAAATACAAAGCATCTTGGATAACCAAAATAATTTTTAAGAAGAACTACATAGTAATAACTTCACTATCTGACTTCAAGACTTTCTACCAGGCCACTTTAATCAAGCTAACATGAAAACAAAGTGACCAGTGGAACAGGGAGAGTTATTTGCTTTTTAGCAAAGGTGCCAAGGTAATTCAATTGGGGTAGAAAAATCTTTTTAGCAAATTTTGCTTAAATATCTGGCTAATGCATAGAAACAAACTTAAACACTTGTCTCATGGAACACAGACATGCAAGTCCAATTCAGGTCAGTTATAGACTTAAATGTAAAAGTTTAAACCATTAAACTTCTTAAAAAAATAATAAAAATACTTCATGAACCTGGTGTAGGCACAGTTTCTTTCAAGATGACAGAGAAACACTACTAATAAAAAAACAAAATAAATTGTACTACATCAAAATTAAAACCTGCTTGACCAAACTTAGCATTAAAAGAAAGAAAAGGGAAGTCATAGACTGGGAAAAGATATTTTTAGTACATGTATCTGGCAAAGTCTTGTATCCTGAATATATAAAAATCTTCTGCAAACCAATTTGCAAAACAGCAAACAATTCAATTTAAAAATATACTTTGTCCTAGTTTTCTATCACTGAGTAATGAGTCACCCCAAGCTTAATGACTTGAAACCAAAACTCTCATTTATAATGTTTTGCTCACAAATCTGCAATTTGAGCAAGACTCAGAGGGGACAGCATGTAACTGCTTACCAGGGGACAGCACAAGCGGCATGAAGACTGAGAGGAGCTCAGGGCCTGCAAGTTGGAACAAATCATCTGAAGACCCACTTATTTACATATCTGGAAGTTGTTTTTGGATGGAGATTGCTATCTCATCAGAGACTGTTGTGCATAACATGCTGCACATGTCCTGACCATGTGGCTGCTTGGCGTCCTCATAGCAGAGCAGCTGGGTTCCCAGAGTCAGTATCCTAAGAGAATGTGGAAGCTTCAGGCTACTAAGGTCTATTCGAAAAACTGGCACTGTTGAGCAAGTGGCATCTGTTGCCTATTATCTAGAGTAGAATCTTGAACAATTCTGCCCTCCACATCTTTGTATAGAAGTTGCCAAGGAAAATACAAGACAGTCATGTCATTTGGAGAAGAGACAGAGCTTGCTCCGGGAGTGGGTGTCTGTCTCCCACCGCCTGTGGGTTCCTCCTGGAACCCTGTGCAGGGCAGTTTGCACGCACACATCCTTCTTGAGCTGAAGCAGAAGGTAATCCTATACACTTCCTGCAAGGGGCAGATATTGCAACGGGGTTGACCAAGTGCTGTAAGACATGTTTAAGCAGAGCAAAGGAGTACACATGGAGTCTGAAACAGGGACAGATATTTTCACACAAGTTTCAAAAGTGCAGCACAGGCTATGAGGAAGGAGGTGTTTGGTGAGGAGGTATTTTGGTCCCAAGGCCCATTTTTATGTGACTAAGTAAGGGTCGAAAGACTGAAAGTGCAAGACTCTTTCCCAAATGTCACAATGTGTTTGCTGCCATATTGGTCGAACTGTCACAGACCCTGGATTCAATGAAAGGAGCTATAGAACCTAGTGAAAGAAGTGTTGATGAATTTTGGGACAGTGTTTTAAATCTGCCAAGTCAACCCTCTAGACACAAATTACTAGTATCCCTTTCCAACTGAAATACACTTCTGCGTACATATGTGCTAAGTTGCTTCAGTCATGTCCGACTCTTTGTGATCCTCTGGACTGTAGCTACCAGGCCCCTCTGTCCATGGGATTCTCCAGGCAACCCCAGGAGAAGGTTGCCAGACCCTCCTTCACGGGATCTTCCTGACTCAGGGATGGAAGCCACATCTCTTACATCTCCTGCATTGGTGGGCAGGTTCTTTACCACTAATGCCACCTGGGAAGCCCTTGAAATACACTCATGCCCTTCAGAAAACCCTTAAATACATATGTCATCCATTACTTCATCAGTCTCAATGTGGAAGTCCAGGATTTGGGCATCTAAATGAGATATTGGTGGAGGCAAGGTGAATTTGTCTTAACTTCTAAATGGAGTTCATTTCAATATGAAAATCTGGGAACTAAAGAAACAAGTTACCCATCCTGTACTCCCATCTCCCCCCATTCAAAATATACTAGTGAAAGAGGCAAAGAGTAACTGAATAGCTGCTACAGACACTTTCAAAAGGAGAGAAAATTGGAGACAAGCATTAGTTCCAGTCAGTAGGAATTTGGAGATCCAGCTGAGTGTAGGGTCAAATACTGCTCCTTGAAAATGATTGTCTGTAATTCATTGTTTCATACTTTTTTTCTACTTAAAAGATTTTGTGAAGCATCACCTTAGGTCTTCTTGAGTTCCTAAGAGTGGAGTTTAACGTATCAACCTGGGTCAGATCTTTTGCTCTGGAATTTATTTCTTACTTTGAGTATTTTCTGCCATCTGAAGAGGCTGGGAATGAGGAACAGTTTTATTTTCAAATCCAGAAAGTCCTGGCTTCCTCACAGTTAATAGGTCATTCTTTAACTCCTTTCTTTCTTCTTACATTTTATCACAAATAAGAATACATAAAAGTGGTCCTTTCAATATTTCACCTAGATATTTCTTTAGAAAAGGAGTACGTCAAGGCTGTATATTGTCACCCTGCTTATTTAACTTATATGCAGAGTACATCATGAGAAACGCTGGACTGGAAGAAACACAAGCTGGAATCAAGATTGCTGGGAGAAATATCAATAACCTCAGCTTACAAATGGAAGCCTATACTCACTCATATCTGCTACTCCTTCCACCCATGACCACCTGCCTAACTCGAACGTAGACTTAACATAGTAGCACGTGAGGGAGCTACGCTTCCTTACTCTGCTAAAGCTCAGGGACTGATACTGCAAGATGGAGTAGAGAGGGATACTATTTATCATAAGAAGAATTACAGAGCAATTGACTCCTAAATTTTGTGTACATACAACATCAATTGCAATAATATTTCAGATATATTTTAAAAGGAGATCCATTAGAACTTTCCCTTATACAACATGTGCTTATATGGGTCCCATCTTTGTATAATGATGGGGAATAAAAATGTCCCAGAAATAAGTGCACTCTCAGAGTGTGACGAAAATTTACATGCAAATACAAAAGTAAGCTGTCTCTTATACACATCTAGATGTGTATAAGAGACAGACACTAGCCTTATGGCAGAAAGTGAAGAAGAATTAAAGAGCCTCTTGATGAAAGTGAAAGAGGTGAGTGAAAGAGTTGGCTTAAAACTCAACATTCAGAAAACTAAGATCATGGCATCTGGTCCCATCACTTCATGGCAAATAGATGAGGAAACAATGGAAATAGTGAGAAACTTTATTTTTGGGGGCTCCAAAATCACTGCAGATGGTGACTGCAGCCATGAAATTAAAGGACATTTGCTCCTTGGAAGAAAAGTTATGAAACTAGACAGTATATTAAAAAGTAGAGATATTACTTTGTCAACAAAGGTTTGTCTAGTCAAAGCTTTGGTTTTTCCAGTAGTCATGTATGGATGTGAGAGTTGGACTATAAAGAAAGCTGAGCACTGAAGAATTGATGCTTTTGAACTGTGGTGCTGGAGAAGACTCTTGAGAATCCTTTGGACTGCAAGGAGATCCAACCAGTCCATCCTAAATGAAATCATTTCTGAATATTTTTGGAAGGACAGAGGTTGAAGCTCAAGCTCCAATACTTTAGCCACCTGATGTGAAGAACTGACTCACTGGAAAAGACCCTGATGCTGGGAAAGACTGAAGGCAGGAGGAGAAGGGGACGACAGAGGATGAGATGGCTGGATGGCATCACTGACTCAATGGACATGAGTCTGAGTGAACTCTGGGAGTTGGTGATGGACAGGGAGGCCTGCCATGCTGCAGTCCCTGGGGTCACAAATAGTTGGACATAACTGAACAACTGAGCTGAACTGAATCAACTTGTAATTAAATTACAGATAAACTTAACATGATATGTTTAATGAAATAGTAAATAGCTGAGATTGCCAATAAGAAAACAGTTGACTTTTTCCACATGGAAATTTTTTCCACATTGATAACAGAATATTACCCCTTAGAAAAAGAATGGCAGCTTGGCTTTCTTTAGAATTTTAGGGATATGAGCATTTGCACATAGATTCCTGGAAATTGCTTAGCATTCCAAGGCACTTATTTAAATCCTGTGAGAAGTCTGATAGTGCAGGTGAGAAAGGAAGCACACTAATTCATTTCTTTCACAGGTATGGGAGAGGCCCCTACTCCCTCCCCTCCAGCCTGGGGCTTCTCTCCCCATGCACACGAACTGGTGGAGGCCTTTGTGCTATATACCAAATCAACCCAATTAAGGCTGATGACAACAAGAAACTACAGGAATGGGTTGTTGTTGTTGTTGTTTAGTCATTAAGTCGTGTCTGACTCTTTTGTGACCCCATGGACTGGAGCCTGCCAGGCTTCTCTGTCCATGGGATTTTTCAGGCATGAATACTGGAATGGGTTGCCATTTCTTCCTCCAAGGGATCTTCCCAAGCCAGGGATCAAACCCACGTCTCTTGCATTGGCAGGTGGATTCTTTACCACTTAGCCACCAGGGAAGCCCCAGAAGAATGGGTAGATTCTCTTAAAACTGACTGAGAGGGAAAACCCAGTAAAGTGGTTGGTTGCATCTGTGTGGTAGGACTATGGCAAAGAGTCTCTGGCACACGATGCCATCAAGGAGTACTTCAGATGCAAGAAATGAAGAAATAAAAAACGTGGCCCTGGTTTCTTAAAAAGAAAAGGAAGAAAGAAATGCAAATTTGGGGGCCTTACCTCAAGACTTCTTAAGTCAGAATCACTGGAGTAGGACCCAGTAACAGCTCTCCACGTTGTACTGATGTACATCGTTTTGTGAACCATACTCTCAGTTATCAGGTCTCAGCACAGGTACATCTTGAGTCTCTTCAGCTTTTTCATGTTCAACCAGCTCAGATCTAAAGGAGAGAAGAGTGAAAATGGCTTACAAATGGAAGCCTATACTCACTCATATCTGCTACTCCTTCCACCCATGACCACCTGCCTAACTTGAACGTAGACTTAACATAGTAGCACGTGAGGGAGCTACGCTTCCTTACTCTGCTAAAGCTCAGGGACTGATACTGCAAGATGGAGTAGAGAGGGATACTATTTATCATAAGAAGAATTACAGAGCAATTGACTCCTAAATTTTGTGTACATACAACATCAATTGCAATAATATTTCAGATATATTTTAAAAGGAGATCCATTAGAACTTTCCCTTATACAACATGTGCTTATATGGGTCCCATCTTTGTATAATGATGGGGAATAAAAATGTCCCAGAAATAAGTGCACTCTCAGAGTGTGACGAAAATTTACATGCAAATACAAAAGTAAGTGAGCACACTGCTTTCAGTTTCTTTCTGTTTGGACTTAACCCCTGCTTAGTCAAAGAAATTAGAAAAATTAGAACTGTATACAGTAACAAGTCTCTTCCCAATTAAAAGCCATTAAAAAAATAAAGATGTAACCAATGAATAGAGGCACTGGTATATGCACCATATTGTGGTAAGCACTGATGAGGGAGGAGAGACTATAAGTATAAAAAATACAGAAGCACAACAAACAAGAAACAACCCTAGAACAGCTACTGTAGATTTACAGATGATCAGAGGATGAAACAACAGTGTGAGCTGAAGTGAGATGCAGAAACTGAACTGGTCTTTCAAGGAGGGATATAAGGAGATGAGAAGGAAAACTCCAGACAGGCAAATGTCATGAGCAAAGTCCCTGAATATCACATTTAGCATATTTGGGGAATAACCAACTAGACTGATTGAGCTGGAGTGGACATCCATATAAGAAAGATTAGAGACACAGATGAGGTTTGTTTAACTGTGGCCTTAAGTGTCAGGCTGGGGCATTTTGACTTTTCTGAGAGCAATGAGGAACATTCAAAATTCTAGGAATATGATGAAAGCAGTATTTCAGGAAGACTGATTTGACCAATCATTGGAAGGACTGATGCTAAAGCTGAAACTCCAATACTTTGGCCACCTGATGCAAAGAACTGACTCACTGGAAAAGACCCTGATGCTGGAAGATTGAAGGCGGGAGGAGAAGGGGACAACAGAGGATGAGATGGCTGGATGGCATCACCAACTTGATGGACATGAGTTTGAGTAAGCTCCGGGAGTTGGTGATAGACAGGGAAGACTGGCATGCTGCAGCCCATGGGGTCACAAAGAGTTGGACACGACTAAGCAACTGAACTGACGTGATTTGACCAAAAGTGTAGAGTAAATTACAGTTAGGCTTCACAAGCTGTCAAATGTGTATGAAATCACCTGGGATCCTATGATTCAGTACATCTGGGGAGGCCAAGACTCTGTGTTTCTAACACTCCTAGTGATGCCTGAACTGCTGGTCCTCAGACAGTACTTTGAGTAGTGTGGGATTATGATATGTTTTAAATTCAAAATATCCACTGAGGCATAATAAAGAAAATGTTGTACAGAAAAAAATAATTCTTTACAAATTTATTACTCTAGTCTGTTCTATTTCTTTGCAAGGAGCAGTCATTTCTCACTCAAACAGCTGATACAAAAAGAGAGACTATAAAAAAGAAAAAAACATAAAAGAATCTTACAGAAACAAATGCAGACAGTATGGTAGAATGTCTCCAGGAAATGGAAAAGCAACAGTCACTGCTCTCCCCATGTCTCTGGCTGTATGCCTTCCTATCTCCTTCTTCTGTTTACTCACCAGTTCATCCATTAGGACTCTCAGTCCTGATGCCAAATAACTCTGAGTTCAATCATCTACTACCATCTTACTGCAGGTTCTTAAATCTCAGTTCATATTGTCAGGAGAGAACCAGAATGGACCATCTTTGGATTCCTCCCAGGGTTAGGAGTCCATCTCTAGTTCAGTCATCTGTTACTTGGACAGAGAAGAGAGTCTTTCGGATAATATCTCAGGGACTGTGAGTGAAATGAAGAGGGTGTGTTGGGGATGGAAGGCAAATTGACCAACAAATCTAAAATGACTGGTGGGAGAGAGTCTCAGGCTCAGTTGAGGCCTCTGTTGTTTGCACAAGATGTCAAATACTTGCCATGCTCTAAAGGCAGGTGCTTTTCTGAACATGTTAAAACATTGAGAAACAAGTTTTATTAGCCTTAAGTTATGATCCACCTCCAGACTACTCATTTGAAAAAACCCTGATGGTGAGAAAGATTGGGGGCAGGAGGAGAAGGGGACAACAGAGGATGAGATGGTTGGATGGCAGCACTGACTCCACGGACATGGGTTTGGGTAGACTCCTGTAGTTGGTGACAGAGAGTCGGACATGACTGAGCGACTGAACTGAACTGAACCAGACTACATGAGTTGGTGAAAAATTCACTGAGGCTGAAGAAGCAAGTGGTGAGGTAGGTTCCCAGCACTGCTGTACATTCCTGCCCCTACCACCCCATACAGGAGACTGGAGAGGGGAGTTCCTACCCCCTCTTGGAGTCTGCTCAAATTCATGTCCATTGAGTCAGTGATGCTATCTAACCGTCTCATCCTCTGTCACCCCCTTCTCCTTTTGCCTTCTATCTTTCCCAGCATCAGGGTCTTTTCCAGTGAGTCGGCTCTTCATGTCAGGTGGCCAAAGTACTGGAACTTCAGCTTCAGCATCAGCCCTTCCAATGAATATTCAGGGTTGATTACCTTTAGGATTAAATGGTTTGATCTCCTTGCTGTCCAAGGCACTCTCAAGAGTCTTCTCCAGCGCCACAATTTGAAAGCATCAGTTCTTCAGTGCTCAGCCTTCTTTATGGTCCAACTCATATCTGTATATGACTACTGGAAAAACCATAGATTTGACTATACTCTACTCACTTCTCACGCTAACTGCTAAATTCATTCATTCCCCCCTTTTTTTCTCATAGAGACTTCTCTGTGTCTGGCACTATTCAATCAATATATTCAAACTCCTCATGAAACTTATATTTGAGCATGTGGCAGTGCAGGTAATAAATAATATACCATTAAGATATATCAGAGGACAGTAAATGCTATATGAATAAAACAATGGCAGGGGAAAAAAACAGATTGCTTCAAGAGTGTAATTTGAAACAGAGGGCCAGGGGGCTTCCCTGGTGGCACAGTGGATAAGAAACCGCCTGCCAATGCAGGACACATGGGTTCAATCCCTCCAAGAAGATCCCATATATTGTGGAGCAACTAAGCCCGTGTGCCACAACTATTGAGTCTGTGCTCTAGAGCCTGGGAGCCGCAGCTACAGAAGCCCTCACACCCTACAGCCCATGCTTTTGTAAGAGAAGCCACCATAACGAGAAGCCCTCACATTGCAACTAGAGAAAAACCCGCACAGCAAGGAAGATCCAGCACAACCAAAAATGAGTCAATAAATTAATTAAGATTATTAATAAAATAAAAGGAGGTCATGAGAGTCCGTGGTGGTCCAGTAGGTAGAACTCCACAGGGCTACTACAGGGTGCCTGGGTTCACTCCTTGGTCAGGGAACTACAATCCTCAAGCCTCACATTGCCCTCCTCCACCAAAAAAGAAAGAGATAAAACAAGGGCTCAGAAAAAAATAGTAAGGGCTCAGAGAAAGCTTCCTATAGGTGACATTTTGAGCAAAGAAACAGCCCAGGCCAGAGACAATGGCGGCAATGACTGTGAGTCACGTTGACAGCCAAGGAAATAAGGGTAAGCAGATAGGGGGTCCCTGGAGAAAAAGAACCAGACATGGCTTTCTTGACATAAGAGAAACCATTTTTTGACCTAAGCTAATTGTGATCTAAGCCTAGTCGTGATGTTTGCCTTTGAACAGGTCGACTCGATGGACATGAGTTTGAGCAAGCTCTGGGAGTTGGTGATAGACAGGGAAGCAAGGTGTGCTGCAGTCCCTGGGGTTGCACAGAGTCGGACACGACTGAGTGAACTGACTGAAGAGAACAAAAGAATGCAGAAACAAATGACTGTTACCAGGCAAGAGACAGCATTATGGACTCAATGGACATGCTGCTGATGCTAAGTCACTTCAGTCGTGTCCGACTCTGTGCAACCCCATAGACGGCAGCCCACCAGACTCTGCCATCCCTGGGATTCTTCAGGTAAGAACACTGGAGTGGGGTGCCATTTCCTTCTCCAATGCATGAGAGTGAAAAGTAATAGTGAAGTTGCTCAGTCATGTCCGATTCTTCGCAACCCCATGGACTGCAGCCTACCAGGCTCCTCCGTCCATGGGATTTTCCAGGCAAGAGTCCTGGAGTGGGGTGCCATAAGCAAATCTCAGAAGATAGTGAATGACGGGGAAGTCTGGTGTGCTGCAGTCCATAGGGTCACATAGAGTTGGACATGACTTAGCGACTGAACAACAGGCAAGAGAATCAATGATAGCAAAGATAAAATATCAAGTTATAAAGATGCCCAGTTCTGTTTCAGTGGTAAAGATTAGCTTGAGATACTCAACCATCAGATCAACTGGAACTTGAGGGATGATGATGTTGATCTTTTCTCAAGTTCCTGATTTCAACTAAGGCTTGGACTTTGACTTTCCAAGCCCCTTCATAAATATGCATGTACCCTTAAAACTTTCCAACTTTGCAGTTTGTGGAGAAACTGCTTTGGGAAAGAACGCTGGTGTTCTCTGTACTTGCTGCAAGAAATAAATCCTTTTTACTCATGATCTTTGGCTTGGTTGTCTTTTGGCTCGACAGCCACCAACAGGCCAACTCAGTTTCAGGGTTAACATGAGAATAGGAGGAGAAACCAGATTCTGGTAAATAGCTCTCCGAATACTATAGTAAGAGGGACAGTGCTATGCTTTCATTTGGCATACGAAAAATAGGCAACTGCAAAACAAATTCAACAAACTAACCTATTACGGGGAACTGAACTATTTATTTCAGAACTGTTTTAAATCAGTAAAACCTTTAGGTACTTTTCAAGTTCAAAAACTTTCAGGTGTAGATATTCTAAAAACCAGAACAGCCTTGAAACCATTTAAAATTCAAATCAAATTCTCTGAAAGTGTTTATAAAAATGACAATGGATTTTACTCAAAGAGAAAATGCCCTAGAAGGAAAAAACAGATCAGATTTGTTTTAACACATCAGAAAATAGCTGAGACACATAGAAAATAGTTGAAAATACACCTAGATGCCACATGTCAGATCATCATCTGATGTTTCCAATAAAGATCTAGAACCAAAAGTATAAAAGCTCATAAGCTAGCTCAGTGCTAAATGACACAGACCATTCTCCAGTGAGGAAAGGACAATCAGCTAAAATAAAGAGGGACACAAAAAAGCAAACTAAAGCATTAAATGCTTGTGACTTTAAAAGAGATTAAAAACTGCATAGTAGAGGTCTTCCTATTATAATTATTATCACTATGAGAGAGAGAACATTCCAGAGAGAAACTACAAAAAATGCTATGGATTCATGAAGGATAAGATAATACAAACCTGAGAATGGGGGTGCTGCGCTTAGTTGCACAGTTGTGTCCGATTCTTTGCAACCCCATGGACTGTAGCCTGCCAGGCTCCTCTGTCCATGGGGATTCTCCAGGCAAGAACACTAGAGTGGGTTGCCATTCCCTTCTGCGAGGGATCTTCCCAAACCAGGGATTAAACCCAGATCTCCTGAATTGCAGGCAGATTCTTTACCATCTGAGCCACCAGGGAGCAACAGATTTTTGAAAAAATGTCATAAAAACAGCGGCAATGAATATTGTTTCTGCCATGGAACAGCACGAGAATATTTTATTCAAGAATATCCAAGAGAAAAGAATTATATTTAAATGGCGTGTATGTCAGATAAATCCAGAAATTATAATGAAAAATAAGAAAGCAGCTTCTGTGTTTAAAAGTATTATACTTTTACTTGGGAATACAAGTGTTATATTTCTAGATATTTCTCTGTATATTCTCATAGTAAATGATTACTTAGGTATATAAAAGCTTGATTCTCAATGTTAAAATGAGAAACCAAACAACAAAAATTTAACAAATTATTGGGACTTTATATTTCACATTGTTATCAACACAATGCAATGCAACATATCTCTTAGCCTTTGTTCATTCTTCATTTTTTTCCAAAGTAAAATTAAGGGGGTTTCCTCCTCGGCAAATTGAGAGGCGGAGGGGAAATGAACCATCAGTTCAGTTCAGTTCAGTCACTCAGTCATGTCCGACTCTGCGACCCCATGAATCATAGCACGCCAGGCCTCCCTGTCCAACACCAACACCTGAAGTTCACTCAAACTCATGTCCATAGAGTCGGTGATGCCATCCAGCCATCTCATCCTCTGTCGTCCCCTTCTTCTTCCTGCCCCCAATCCCTTCCAGCATCAGAGTCTTTTCCAGTGAGTCAACTCTTGGCATGAGGTGGCCAAAGTATTGGAGTTTCAGCTTCAGCATCAGTCTTTCCAATGAACACCCAGGACTGATCTCCTTTAGGATGGACTGGTTGGATCTCCTTGCAGTCCAAGGGACTCTCAGGAGTCTTCTCCAACACCACAGTTCAAAAGCATCAATTCTTCAGTGCTCAGCCTTCTTCACAGTCCAACTCTCAAAAATCACTGCAGATGGTGACTGCAGCCATGAAATTAAAAGATGCTTACTCCTTGGAAGAAAAGTTATGACCAACCTAGGTAGCATATTCAAAAGCAGAGACATTACTTTGCCAACAAAGGTCCGTCTAGTCAAGGCTATGGTTTTTCCATTGGTCATGTATGGATGTGAGAGTTGGACTGTGAAGAAAGCTGAGCACCAAAGAATTGATGCTTTTGAAATGTGGTGTTGGAGAAGACTCTTGAGAGCCCCTTGGACTGCAAGGAGATCCAACCAGTCCATTCTGAAGGAGATCAACCCTGGGATTTCTTTGGAAGGAATGATGCTGATGCTGAAACTCCGGTACTTTGGCCACCTCATGCGAAGAGTTGACTCTTTGGAAAAGACTCTGATGCTGGGAGGGATTGGGGGGAGGAGGAGAAGGGGACGACTGGGGATGAGATGGCTGGATGGCATCACTGACTCGATGAACGCGAGTCTGGGTGAACTCTGGGAGTTGATGATGGACAGGGAGGCCTGGCGTCCTGAGATTCATGGGGTCGCAAAGAGTCGGACATGACTGAACGACTGAACTGAACTGATGATGGCCTGGAGCTCTGTGAGGGTCCAGTGGTATGGTTGCCCTGCCTTGAATGCTATCTGGGCACATAGCTCATTTAGATAATCATTTGGGAGCTTTTTGATATTTCCTGAACTTTTATAGCTGATGTTTTATTTATAAACTCTCATTCCTTTGAGGCATCATAACATTTCCATATATATCACACTGGAAACTTGGTGGTAAGCTTCTACGTGACTTTTTCCATTTCTGCTGATCCTCATGTAATCTGGGAAACAAACGACATGAAATGTACCTCAGTGAGGAAAAATGGTTAATCTGGGATCAAAACAAATCACTCATTCCTACAATCAATATGTATTGAGTGCTTATTATGTATACGTTTCAAAGTTGTGAAGATATTGAACCAACATTGCACAAAATGCCTGTTGGAAGAACATTTATAATCTACGGTGAGAGAGAAATGACCCTCCCTCCTCAATTAGTAAATTTTCTTGTCTATGAGAAGATCATAAGTGGTATGGAGAAAAGTCTATCAGGGTAAGAGGTGGTGGTTTTCATAAATTTATATTGGGTGATGCAGATATGTTTCTTTGAGAGGGCGACATCCATGGAGGTGATGCTTCTTGAGAGAGTATAGTCAGGAAAAATTCCTAAGGCCACAGACCACCGGGATGGTACAAAGAACAGATAGGGAGCAAGTGTGGCAAAAGTAGAGTGAGTGGGATAAGCTGAGGTTGTCAAACGGAAATGAAACTGGGAGAGCTTGGTCCTATGAGGATTTGTGGACCACTTCTAAGTCTTCAATATATTTTATTTTATTTATTTTTACTGATGCATAGTTGATTTACAATATTGTGTTAGTTTCAGATGTACAGTAAAGTGATTCTTTGCGTCCCTATGAATTGCAGCACGCCAGGCCTCCCTGTCCATCACCAACTCCCGGAGTTCACTAAGACTCGTGTTCATTGAGTCAGTGATGCCATCCAGTCATCTCATCCTCGGCTGTCCCCTTCTCCTCCTGCCCCCAATCCCTCCCAGCATCAGAGTCTTTTCCAATGAGTCAACTCTTCGCATGAGGTGGCCAAAGTACTGGAGTTTCAGCTTCAGCATCATTCCTTCCAAAGAAATCCCAGGGTTGATCTCCTTCAGAATGGACTGGTTGGATCTCCTTGCAGTCCAAGGGACTCTCAAGAGTCTTCTCCAACACCACAGTTCAAAGCATCAATTCTTTGGTGCTCAGCTTTCTTCACAGTCCAATTCTCACATCCATACATGACCACTGGAAAAACCATAGCCTTGACTAGACAGACCTTTGTTGGCAAAGTAATGTCTCTGCTTTTCAATATGCTATCTAGGTTGGTTGATTTAGGTCATACCTGAATGGTCTAGTAGTTTTCCCTACTTTCTTCAATTTAAGTCTGAATTTGGCAATAAGGAGTTCATGATCTGAGCCACAGTCAGCTCCCGGTCTTGTTTTTGCTGACTTTATAGAGCTTATCCATCTTTGGCTGCAAAGAATATAATCAATCTGATTTCAGTGTTGACCAATTGGTGATGTCCATGTGTAGAGTCATCTCTTGTGTTGTTGGAAGAGGGTGTTTACTATAACCAATGCATTCTCTTGGAAAAACTCTATTAGATTTACCCTGCTTCATTCTGTATCCAAGGCCAAATTGGCCTGTTACTCCAGGTTTTTCTTGACTTCCTACTTTTGCATTCCAATCCCCTATAATGAAAAGGACATCTATTTTGGGGTGTTAGTTCTAAAGGTCTTGTAGGTCTTCATAGAACCGTTCAACTTCAGCTTCTTCAGTGTTACTGGTTGGGGCATAGACTTGGATTACCGTGATATTGAATGGTTTGCCTTGGAAACGAACAGAGATCATTCTGTCGTCTTTGAGATTGCATCCAAGTACTGCATTTCGGACTCTTTACTATGCTACATCTTTGTTGTTTAATTGGAGTAAGTCAGGAAACCATTGGAATGTTTTATTTTTTTAATTTATTTAAATTTTACTGGAGTGTAGTTGCTTTTCAATGTTGTGTTAGTTTCTACTGTACAGCAG
The DNA here is from genome assembly GCA_006410635.1 of Cephalophus harveyi. Lineage (NCBI taxonomy): Eukaryota > Metazoa > Chordata > Mammalia > Artiodactyla > Bovidae > Cephalophus > Cephalophus harveyi. Next base: position 503,278 of record SJYT01037436.1, read on the forward strand.
AGTGAATCAGCTCTACACAGACATATTGTTGTTCTTTAGTCACTAAGTCAAGTCTGACTCTCTCGACCCCGTGGACTATAGCCCACACAAGGTTCCTCTGTCCATGGGATTTCCCAGGCAAGAGTACTGGAGAGGGTTGTCATTTTCTTCTCCAGGGAGTCTTCCTGACTCAGGGACAGAACCCACATCTTCTGCATTGCAGGCAGATTCTTTACCACTGAGCCACCTGGGAAGTCACACATATACATATATAACCCCTCTTTTTTTTTGATCTCCTTCCCATTTAGGTCACCACATAGCACTGAGTCGAGTTCCCTATACTATACAATAGGTTCTCATTAGTTAGTTTTGTATCTTACAGCTATCAGTAGCGTATATATACGTCAATCCCAATCTCCCAATTCTTCCCACCCCCCCTTCCCCACTTGGTATCCATATATTTGTTTTCTATGTCTGTCTCTATTTCTGCTTTGCAAATAAGATCATTTGTACCATTTTTCTAGATTCCACTTATACATTTTAATATATTTAATATGAAAAGTGTTTGGTTTTATCTTTGTGACCCTCCTACACCAGTCTCTAGGTCCATCCACATCTCTACAAATGACCCAGTTTCATTCATTTGACACAATTCAATCTATTTGGCTGCTGTGCTGTGACCGTTAGAGGGTGAGAGGGAAAATAGGAGACCTTAGGAAGCTACTGCAACCATCTGGGGGTGGGGGAGTAATGGATGATGGTGGCTCTGGTGGCAGTGAAGGAGAAGATAATATTTCTGGGTATATTATGTAGGTAGATTAGCAAACATCCAGCCATGATCAAAGCCAGCTGTATGTAAAATGTCATTAAAATAGCTGGGACTACACATGGGTATCTTTTTGTTTCCTTTTTCTGTTTTTTTCTCACTGTCTTCTCCTCCACCTCCTCCACCTTGGCACCTTTCTGGGGATTCTAGGTTTTCACGATTGTCAACATCCCTGCTATCTCAGAACTAACCAATTCTGTATCCCATTCTTTTGCTTCTCTTCAGCTAGCTTTTCCAAACTCATCTTAGGAAGGATTCACACTCAAGTGACAATGACTGACCAAAGCCCTATTTTTTTACTCCTCAGGGAGTTTTGCATTTTTACTAAGGGGTGAGTGTGCAATTTAACTCAAAGAGACTTTTCTAAGACTTGAAGAGCAGATGGGGAATTAAAATTTTGGTTTTTTTATACCTCCTGAATCTTACTGTAATTTTTAATTAAATACTTCAATTTAAGTCAACAAATATTTGCTGAACATTTGTTCTTTGCCAGGTTGGTACTAGGTGTTGGAAATAATATAAAATCTCTCCTCTAAATGACTTATGAGGCTAATAAGGATGGCAGAATCTTGTAATGCAATGAAATAAATGCTATACCCTTTCTAGAAACACACAAAAAATAAATCGGCCATGGAGAAGGGACCTGGGAAGAACTGTCCGAGGAACTTCTCCTAGTAGCTTGCACCTTCTCTGCCTGGCCGCATCTACAGCCAGCCTGCTCCACCCACAGCACTTCAGTTATCAGGCTCAGTGTGGACCTTGTGTTCTGCCAGCGATTCAGATGGAAGGGACGTGTCTGGGCAGCCTTCTTCTGTGAATTGGATCAGGGCTTGGCTTGAGCTTTCGTCTCAGGGAGACTCTAACTAGGGCAGTGTAAACATGGTCCCTGAGGAGCAGGAGGCATACATTTAGAGTGATGCTCTCAGCCATGAGATGCATGCTTCTAGACAGAGAAGCTGACTGTACTTTTGAAAGCATAACCATAAGTTCAAATCCCTGATTCTCAAGGCAAGTAGCACAGTTTGTTTTGAGGTCACATAGCTCTTTATTACTAGAGCCTGTGGTGAATTTAACATGTCAGTGATGGGGGATGCGGGCTTCCCTGGTGGCTCAGACAGTAAAGAATCTGCCTACAATGCAGGAGACCTGGGTTCAATCTCTGGGTCAGGAACATCCATTGGAGAAGGGAATGGCTACCCACTCCAGTATTCTAGCCTGGGAAAGCTCATGGACGAAGAGCCTGGTGGGCTACAGTCCATAGCGTCCACAGAGTTGGGCACAACTGAGACTAACACTTTTACCTGGGCTTCCCAGGTAGCGCTAGTGGTAAAGAACCTGCCTGCTAACGCAGGAGATGTGAGAGACACAGGTTCGATCTCGGGGTTGGGAAGATACCTTGGAGGAGGGCATGGCAATCCACTCCAGTATTCTTGCCTGGAGAATCCCATGGACACAAGAGCCTGGCAGGCTACAATCCATAGGGTCGCAAAACTCGTACACAACTGAAGTGACTTAGTATGCACACACGCACACACGATGAAGGGGTGATGGTGGCAATAGTGGTGGGAAATATTTTCTGAAGGGGAAGGGTGCTCTTGCTATCCTCATCTTCATACCCAGGATTTATGTTGCAATATCTAGCATTGCCTATAAATAGTTAGCTCTGATAAACGTGCATACAAAATACCAGTTCTTTTTTTAAACCTAAACTTTGCCCTGCACCTGTCATGTAGTAGATATTTAAGAAATATTTATTGAATGATGGCTGAAAGCATAGATTGCAAATTGAAGAGATATAACAGTTATCATTGAATTTTTTGCTGGATTCAAAGTCAGCCTAGTTGGTTCTACCTTGTATGATTTGTTAATGGTGATTCCAGTCTGTAATATTACAGCCTATTATTATTATTTGAGTTATAATAACAGTGATTGGAGTGATTTGTAATTTTAAACCAAAGAAGAGAAGTCAATATATTTGATTTAATACCTGGAAGCCTTGAAATGCTGAAGAAGAAATATGTTCCAAATTAGAATATTGTTAAGAAAACACAGAGGAAATATAGTGAACATAAAAGGCATCTCTTATGGCAATAAGAGTCAGTGATGCTATCTAGCCATCTCATCTGTTGCTGCCCCCTTCTCCTTTTGCTTTTGGTCTTTCCCAGCATCAGGGTCTTTTCAAAAGTGTTGGCTCTTCTCAACAGGTAGCCAAAGTACTGGAGCTTCAACTTCAGCATCAGTCCTTACAATGAATATTCAAGACTTATTTCCTTTAGGATTGACTGGTTTGATTTCCTTGGAGTCCAAGGGACAATCAAGAGTCTTCTCCAGCACCACAGTTCGAAAGCTTCAATTCTTCTGTGCTCAGCCTTCTTTATGGTCCAACTCTCACATGACTACTAGAAAAACCATAGCTTTGACTATATGCACCTTTGTTGGCAAAATGATGTCTTTGCTTTTTAATATGCTGTCTAGGTTTGTCATACCTTTTCTTCCAAGGAGCAAGCATCTTTTAATTTCATAGCTGCACTCACCATTTGCAGTGATTTTTGCGTCCAAGAAAATAAAATTGGTCACTGTTTCCACCTTTTCCCAATATATTTGCCATGAAGTGATTGGACCAGATGCCATTAGTTTTCTTAATGTTGAGTTTCAAGCCAGCTTTTTCACTCTTCTCTTTCACCTTCATTAAGAGGTTCTTTAGTTTATCTTCACTTTCTGCCATTCAGTTTAGTTCAGTTCAGTTGCTTAGTCATGTGAGATTCTTTGCAACCCCATGGACTGCAGGACGCCAGGCTTTCCTATACATCATCAACTCCCAGAGCTTACTCAAACTCATGTCCATCAAGTCAGTTTTGCCAACCAACCGTTTCATCCTCTGTCACCTCCTTATCCTCCCACCTTCAATCTTTCCTAGCCTCGGAGTCTTTTCTAATGAGTCAGTTATATCAGGTGGCCAAAGTATTGGAGTTTCAGCTTCAACATCAGTCCTTCCAATGAATATTCAGGACTGATCTCCTTTAGGATGGACTGGTTGGATCTCCTCGCAGTCCAAGGGACTCTCAAGAGTCTTCTCCAACACCACAGTTCAAAAGCATCAATTCTTTGCTGCTCAGCTTTCTTCACAGTCCAACTCTCACATCCATACATGACTACTGGAAAAACTATAGCCTTGACTAGATGGACCTTTGTTGGCAAAGTAATGTCTCTGCTTTTAATATGCCCTCTAGCTTAGTCATAGCTTTTCTTCCATGGAACAAGCATCTTTTAATTTCATGGCTCCAGTCACCATTTGCAGTGATTTTGGAGCCCAAGAAAATAAAGTCTGTCATTGTTTCCACTGTTTCCCCATCTATTTGCCATGAAGTGATGGGACCAGATGCCATGATATAAGTTTTTTGAATGTTGAGTTTTAAGCCAGCTTTTCCAAATCAAGAGGCTCTATAGTTCTTCTTCACTTTCTGCTTTAAGGGTGGTGTCATCTGCATATCTGAGGTTATTATTTCTCCTGGCAATCTTGATTCCACCTTTTGCTTCATCCAGCCTGGCATTTCGCATGAGGTACTCTGCATATAAGTTAAATAAGCAAGGTGACAATATACAGCCTTGACGTTTCCCAATTTGGAACCAGTCTGTTGTTCCATGTCCGGTTCTAACTGTTGCTTCTTGACCTGCATACAAGTTTCTCAGGAGGCAGGTAAGGTGGTCTGGTATTCCCACATCTTTCAGAATTTTCCACAGTTTGTTGTGACCTACACAGTTAAAGGCTTTGGCATAATCAATAAAACAGAAATAGATATTTTTCTGGAATTCTCTTGCTTTTTCTATGATCCAGTGGATATTGGCAATTTGATCTCTGGTTCTTCTGCCTTTTTTAAATCCAGCTTGAACATCTGGAAGTTCACAGTTCATGTACTGTTGAGGCCTGGCTTGGAGAATTGTGAGCCTTACTTTGCTAGTGTGTGAGATGAGTGCAATTGTGCAGTAGCTTGAGCATTCTTTGGCATTGCCCTTCTTTAGGATTGGAATGAAAAGTGACCTTTTCCAGTCCTGTGACCACTGCTGAATTTTCCAAATTTGCTAGCATTTTGAGTGCAGCACTTTCACACCATCATCTTTTAGGAAATGAAATAGCTCAACTGGAATCCCATCACCTCCACTAGCTTTGTTCATGGTGATGCTTCCTAAGGCCCAGTTGACTTCTCATTCCAGGATGTCTGATTGTAGGTGAGTGATCACACCATCATGGTTATCTGGGTCATGAAGATCTTTTTTTTGTAGTTCTTCTATGTATTCTTGCCACCTCTTCTTTATATCTTCTGCTTGTCTTGATCCATACCATTTCTGTCCTTTATTGTGCCCATCTTTGCATGAAATATCCCCTTGGTATCTCTAATTTTCTTGAAGAAATCTCTAGTTTTTACCATTCTGTTGTTTCCTCTATTTCTTTGCATTGATCGCTGAGGAAGGCTTTCTTCTCTGCTATTCTTTGGAACTCTGCATTCAAATGGTATATCTTTTCTTTTCTCCTTTGCCTCTAGCTTCTGTTTTTCTGAGCTATTTGTAAGGCCTCCTCAGACAACCATTTTGCCCTTTTGCATTTCTGCCATAACGGTGATGTCATCTGCATGTCTGAGGTTTTTGATATTTCTCCAGGCAGTCTTGACTCCAGCTTGTGATTCATCCAGCCCAGCATTTCGCTTGATGTACTCTGCATATAAGTTAATAAACAGGGTGACAGTATACAGCCTTGATGTACTCCTTTCCCTATTTGAAGCAGTCCATTGTTCCATGTCTGGTTTTAACTGTTGCTTCTTGACCCGCACACAGATTTCTCAGGAGATAGGTAGGGTTGTCTTTAAGAATTTTCCAGTTTGATGTGATCCACAGAGTCAAACACTTTGGCATAGTCAATGAAGCAAAAATAGATGTTTTTCTGGAACTCCCTTGATTCTTAATATGTTAATATTCAATCTTGCTCTTTCCTACTTTACCGTGTTCAATTTGCCTTGATCCATGAAGGGAACATATATCTTAGAGATGCATAAGGCTCCAGATAGAGGAAGTATGAGAAAGAACATCTGGTTGCTCTAAAGAAGTACAATCTCCTGGTCTAGAAAAATTGTATCACATAAAAAGAAAGATGAAATTTCGACTTCTATTGCAAAACTGTTGTAAATTACGGAAGAAATTTACCAGAAAAAAGAAGCAAGCAATTTTTTTTTCACACAAAAGTCCAAGGTAAATTCTGAAAATTATGGCAAATTCTTAGTTTGTGAATGTTTACAAAAACAACTATAACTGGAAGTGAGAGATTTTCTTAAAGCAATAGACATTTGTTGAATGCCTTCCAGGTTCCAGCTTTTGTGATGTCTCTCATGATATCATGATCAAGGAAAGATATTTTCCTTTTTTCCTATCTTCGACTAGACCTATTAGAGGTCTAGTGATGTATTCCTGTGAATTCCCACTTGTTCTGAATGCTTAATCCAAAGCATCCTTGAGATCACTCTCTATCTCATCATTTTACTTTAATTTTCTGAATATTATTTATCTTTCTAGGACTTTTCTTTATTAATTGTTTATTGTTTGTTTCAGTTCAATGAGATACCAACTCTAGAGAGTAAAGTCTTGTGAGTTTTGTTTACTACTGAATCTCTAATATTTGGAACAATATACATGACAGAGTAGATACTCAATAATAATTTGTTGAATGACTCTGTTAGTTGGACTGCTGTATCCAAGTAAATTTACAAGATGGGTCGATGCCCACCAGGTTGGCAGAATCCAGTAGGCAAGAGCTTTCTATCCTTAATTTGTGACTTGAATAAAGATAAAAATGGTTCATGAAATAACATAAAATTATTATGTTTACAGTTTATAATGGCAAACCAAATATAAACCAAATGTTAAAAAGAGATGAAAGAGTAATATTCCATTGTGTCTGTGTACCACAGTTTCCTTATCCATTCATGTGCCAGTGGACATCTAGGTTGCTTCCATGTCCTAGCTATTGTAAACAGTGCTGCGATGAACACTGGGGTACACGTGTCTCTTTCAGTTCTGGTTTCCTCTGTGTGTATGCCCAGCAGTGGGATTGCTGGGTCATAAGGCAGTTCTATTTCCAGTTTTTTAAGGCCTCTCCACACTCTCCGTGGGGGTGGGGAGTGAGTTGGAGGGGGAGTTCTGGATGAGGAGACACCTGTACACCCGTGGCTGACTCATGTCGATGTATGGCAAAACCACCACAATATTGTAAAGTAATTAGCCACCAATTAAAATAAATTAATTAAAAAAAGAGATGAAAGAATTAGGAATTTTAGGCTATAGCATAGTCACTGTGATCCAATAATATATAAAATGACTTCAATTTCACTCTCTTCTGTATTCTAAACATACCACAAAAACCAAGGAGATAGTTCCTATGATTATTATCTTCACTGTTTTAATTGAGTTTATTGTCAATATCATGTAAATGATGATGATATTTGCCTTGTGTTAAAAATACATCTAGTTAAACATATCTTTTAAAATTTTACATATAGTAGTGTGTATATGTTAATCCCACACTCCTAATTTATCCTTCCTCACACCTTTCCCCTTTGGTAAACATAAATTTTCAAATTTGGTAAACATAAATGTTTTCAAATTCTGTCAATCTGATTCTGTTTTGTAAATAAGATCATTTGTATCATTTTTGAAATAGAACACTGTAAATCAAGTATACTATAATATAAAGTCAAAATTAAAATTTAAAAATGTTAAAGGAATATTGACAGAGGAAAATGATAGTGGAGTTCTTCAATTGAGGATCAGTAAGGAAAAGGTTGATAGAAACAGCAGTATAGCCATCACACAGAAGACAGTTCTTAGTCAAACGGAAAAAAAGGACCAATGTCCTCTAGGAGTAAGTTAGCAGAAGCATATTTTGTCTCAGTATAACGGAGAATTTTATACTAATTCTAACAGAACTAAACTTGCTACCTTGAGAGGTATGGCTGAACAAGGGATCAGAGAGATTCAGGCTTTGACTAAGGGGGTTGAACCAAATTCCCTTCAGTTTCACTTCTAAGATTATATGGCATTACGTGTATAATAGCAAAATATTGCTCTGACCAAGCTTTTCAGCTATATTCTTTAGAGCAGCTGAGGACAGGAGAGCAAAGGTTATAAATAATTATGCACCCTGAAAGATGAGGTGAGGTCCTATGGTAGATGAGTCATGGCTGTTGACCTGGAGCACCCATGTCCAAATCCCAGCTATGATTTAGTAGCTAGTGACCTTAGATAAGTTCTTTCTTAACGTCTCTCTGCTTTGAAGTGAAAGTGAAAGTCGCTCAGTCATGTCTGACTCTTTGCGACCCCATGGACTATACAGTACATGAAATTCTCCAGGCCAGAATACTGGAGTGGGTCAGTTCAGTTCAGTTCAGTTGCTCAGTCGTGTCCGACTCTTTGGGACCCCATGAATCGCAGCACGCCAGGCCTCCCTGTTCATCACCATCTCCCGGAGTTCACTCAGACTCACGTCCATCGAGTCAATGATGCCATCCAGCCATCTCATCCTTGGTCGTCCCCTTCTCTTCCTGCCCCCAATCCCTCCCAGCATCAGAGTCTTTTCCAATGAGTCAACTCTTCGCATGAGGTGGCCAAAGTACTGGAGTTTCAGCTTTAGCATCATTCCTTCCAAAGAAATCCCAGGGTTGATCTCCTTCAGAATGGACTGGTTGGATCTCCTTGCAGTAGCCTATCCCTTCTCCAGAGGATCTTGATGACCCAGGAGTAGAACCAGGGTCTCCTGCATTGCAGGCTGATTCTTTACCAACTGAGCTATTAGGGAAGCCTTTTAGTTTCCATATATAAAGTGATCGTAATATAGTATCTACATCATAGGTTTGTTTTGATAACTCAGGGAGATAATACACAGTAAGCTTTCAGAGGTTACCTAGCTTGTAGTGATTGTTAGTTATTATTGCAACTGTTGTTGCAATGAAATACCCACAAAACCACTATGGAGTATTAATAACACTTTTTCTGCATTATTTATCTGTTTAGATATTCCTTGGAAGAAGATATCTTATTGAGAAATATGGGCCTGGTGGACCTGAATTCCAAATCTTTTAGATTTTATATGGGCTGTGGTATTAGATGAGTCATCTGAACTCACCACATAGCCTTTGCTTAATGATTGTTTAGTTATAGGGATTCTGCAAAATTGAATGAGGCAATGCATGTTATTTGCCTAGTTATAGATGTCGGCTCTTATTTTCCATGTTGAGGTGGTATTTTGCTTCAATCCTTAATCTAAAATATGTTATTTTCTGGAGACTGTAGCAGTACAGTAAGTCCCCTACATATGAACCTTCAGGTTTCGACCTTTGAAAGATGTGAATGTTCATGCCAGCCCCTATATCCCAGCTGTTGTACTGTACTACTGAACCTTTCAAGGTATTGTACTGTAAATATGAAAATGTTTCATTTTTTGTGTTTGTTTTTAATGTGCATTTTATTTGTATGAAAAGTATTACAAGCCTATTATAGTACAGTACTATATAGCCAAATGTGTTAGTTGAGTATCTAGGCTAACTTAGTTGGACTTACAAACAAACTGAGCTTACCAATGCGCTCTTGGAAGGGAACTTGTTCGTATGTAGGGGGCTCACTGTACCAGGTCAACAGAGAGACTCAGGGCTTGAAGGGGCCAAAGCATTGCTTCTTCTGTCCCTGGCATTTTTTATTTTACTTGATTGCTCTGTCTTTTTCTGTAGACCCTTTGGTTTGCTTGCAGGGGATGAAGACAGCCCGGTGCTGTGTGCCAGTTCCCACAGCTTTGGGGCCGGTGGGGAGGCTGCCTGAGACAGGAGCTTTTGAAGCGAGAGGAGGAACCTTGAACTTGGCACCCAGAGCAATGTCAACACGGGGATTTTGATTATGTCTGTGATCCTGATTTCTACAGTTTCCTCATGCTCAACCCCAAATACTCTACAAAACTGAATTAGATTACCCCAACTTTTACTTAAAACTTGGAATATTTTATCTTTTGATTCTTTAATATCACTGTATTGGAAAGTGCAAGAGAGGGTGATGAAGTTTAAAAAATGAATTTAAGACCAAGAGCATGGCCTTCTAATTTTCCTGTTATGGAGTTAAATTGCTATAACGTCTAGTCAAAATACTACTTTTTAAAAATTAATGCCAGATTTTATGTGTTCTGATCACTGTTTTTATAAATGATGCAAGAGAATATATCAAGTTCAATTAAACTTATTGGCACAATATTTGTTAATTATAGCACCATAAAAAAAGACTCACATTCCTTTGAGAATCAAGCAACAATACCCCAAATATTTATACAATAATGTTCCTGTCAGGGCATACTGCCAGTGAGAAATTTACATATAACTTTGTAAAAAGGAATGTTTTTAAACTCTGAAACGATATAGCATATAATTGCCTATAATCCCTAGGCTGATGTTTTACTGTGATATTTCTTTGCTTCTCATTCTAATAAAACATTAACATGAAGAGCTAATTTTTTCTGTCAAAAGCAAGTTGTTGAAGCATAATCATTGTTTCCTTCATTTGATAACATGTCGTTTAACTTGGTAGAACTGGTCTAAAATTATGTCACATTCTTTCCCCTTTTCAACTCCATTCTTACTTTCTGGTTACCCCCCATTCTAGCAATACAAGACCAAGTCCAGCTACAAGGCTTTTGCAGCAATCCCAACAAACACATTGCTTTTGGAACAGAAGGTCAGTGTTGGCTCAAAAGCAGAGTAAATTTTGGTGATATTTTCTAAGATTGCTCATGTTTTTTAGAAAATTTCTGCTTTCAAGTTTTGCATTTACCAAAATAAAATGCTGCTTTTAGTTTAGGATGACATGGTGAAAGCATCTTGGTGAATAGAATTGGAGACATCGTTAATTTATCAGTAGAGTCTGGGTAGGAGTTGTCAGGCAGCTCTGGGAAACTTGATTACATCGTGTATCTCTGAGTGTATCCCTGTCCTTTAGAATTTTAAATAATTGTTAATATTTAAGTGCTTCCAGGATGGTGGTCCCGTGATGATTAAGACTTCACTTTATAATGCAGGAGGTGTGGGTTCAGTCCCTGGTTGGGGAGCTGAGATCCCACATGCCTCGCAGGCAAAAACCCAAGACATAAACCAGAAGCAGGATTATACAAATCCAATAAAGACTTTAGAAATACACATAGAAAATCTTAAAAAAAATATTTAAGGGTGTCCACTTCTGTTCACATTGGTCAATCAATAGAGTAGAGGTAAAATGGGGTTACATCTGGGCAACTGGCCACCTTTCAAATTGGGTGATTCTTAGGTGGCTCAGATGGTAAAAATCTGCCTGCAATGCAGGACACACAGGAAATGCAGTTTCTATCCCTGGGTGGGGAAGATGCCCTGGAGGAGGGCATGGCAACCCACTCCAGTATTCTTGCCTGGAGAATTCCATGGACAGAGTAGCCTAGTGGGCTACAGTCCATGGGGCCAGAGAGTTGGACACAACTGAGTGACTAACACTTTCACTTTAACACACTATGTGGCTTCCACAGGGTGGAAATACATTAGCCAAGCACCTAACTTAACCTCTTAAATCCGATCACAGTCTGAACATCTTTATCCATCTCACTGATCTGACCTCCATGAATGAGATAGAAGGTGGAAATCCTTCCCAGTGACCCAGCTGCTTTCACATGGCTCCAGGGCATTTTTGATTTGCTATTAACTGTCATTAACTATAAAATTACAGGATTCTGCTTCAGTGGGTAAATTAAATTAAAGCCTCTTGTTTCACAAGTCCATTACAAAGACTCTAATGAAGTCCCAGTGGAGGAAATGAATGAAATCAATTACCAAGTTTATGACATGATATAGTCCCTATGTTATTTTTATGCTATTTATTTAGGCAATATATCTTTGATTGCATGAAGCCCATTTTTGTGTGTGTGTGTGCAACTATAGTGTTTCAAATAATATTATTATTTGTCAAATGTTAGTGTTTGCAATCAGGTGATATTTTGACTACTGGTTTGTGAATCTACATGCTAAAATCTACATTTTAGCATGATCTGGAGAATAAAACTGTATATTCTCATATTCTGTATATTCCTTTGTCTAAAAAATAGGAATTGCTAGTGGGGAATGCTAAGAGGTGTACATTAGTTGACAATATCTCTTACACTGTGTATCTCTGATAACGAACTGTTATCCAACTGTGGCCCAGAGTATGCTCTATATATCTGAATCCTTTGAGCTGGGGTGGGAGTTACTTGGTTGCAGGCACATGGGAAGCTTTTTCCTTTAGCTTCTTTTCCGAATTTTGACCTTTTATGGTTCATTGAAGGATAACATAGGGGAATTCCCTGGTGGTCTAGTGGTTAAGACTCTGAGCTTCCACTGCAGGGGACATGGGTTCAATTCTTGGTTGGGGAACTCATACCCTGCATGCTGCATGCTCCCCCGCCACTCCCCGAAAAGAGAGATTTCCAGTATCAGGTGATTTCTGGAGGCTTAGAAAGTGACACCATCACCGTGTCACCAGATGCCCCTTATCCTATGTCTAGAGTTACTATGTGGAGTTGTAGTAGAAGTGTTCCTTCACCATAGACCCTCTTCCCATTTAGATGGATGTTTCCAAAATCTGCTCACAAGGGCCTGCCTTCACAGAAGTGAGAGAAGCTCTTCCCTCACCAGCCATGCAGACTTCCTGGTTTCAGAATTTCTGTCTTTTTCAGTTCAATGGATTTTAAGGATTATACTTCATTAGCTTCAGTCAGTCATTAAAAATGAAGAATGATTAGCTTAATTTCAAATTTCATCAAAACCCATTTCATAAACGTCTTTGGTGATATTGGTTTTTACTGAACCTAACGCAAGTTCATAAAGGAGAGGGTTTGTGTTTTTAATTTCAAATAAAACATACTCTTCAGTAAAATTATCATTTTTGTTTTTAGTACAACATCTGTAAATATCGTGATATCTAATTTAAAATATCTAATGCATTTATTCACCAGGGATTAGCCTGACTGAGCACACAATACATTTATCTAGTGTGGATAATTGTCTCTTGGCTAAGATATTGTTTTTGGACCACAAACACTTGAATTGCTTCAGGGTCACAGGATATAATGTGATGTTTGTTTTTCTTTAGAGCCTTTTATAATTCCATGGTTTTTTTTTTTTTTTTTGGTTGGCTTTCCTATGTTATGTACTCCTCAATGGGAAACTTTACTTTTAAGAATTTTTAAATCATAAAAATATTATCTCAAGATTTTATGAGAGTTTATATATTTTCAGTCATATTTCTTGAATGATACTGTGTTGTTTCTTTCATGGTTGTAGTTTTAAAAAAATAAATCTGGTTTATACAATAGAACTCATCCTATGCCATCAAAATCAAAGGGACTTATTTCTGAACTGAGTGAGTAAATTAGGACTGTAATAATAAGAGGCTCATCTATTTGGGGGAGGATTTGTAGTTTGGAATATGTTGAATCCCAGAAACTTTTCAGAGATCCCTTTAATATCATGCAGAACACTACAGTTAAGAAGGGTGATGCCACAGCGTCATTACAGTGTTCTGTTAGGATCCATGCTGGGGACCGTCTTGCAGACGCAATGAACCCATTTACTTCATCTTAAGATAGTTCAGCAATTCTCCCCCAGTCAGATTTTTTTATACCATATTTTGTTTTATAGCATATAGTATAATTAATGAGGAACCAGAATCATTTTAAAAGATAATACTATCTTTTAAAGCAAACTTTTCTCCAAACTGAAATACAGGTATCCATTCTGATTAGACCTTAAGCTCTCATTGAATCCCCCAACTGGTTTCAGCTTTAATCACCCCTTGATGAAGCCCATAATTTTCAAAAGAGTGCATTTTGTTGACAAGGGATATGAAGTATCTGGTACTTCTGTTCTATAATTTATTGTCCATATCAAACTTAAATTTATAGCTTATTCCATTTTCTATCATTTCCCCTCCATGAATGTTTAGGAGGGAATCATTTTTAGCTTAAGCCTTAACTGAGGCTTTACAGGAAAAGATGAATGTCAGACTTCATATTGTAATGTGTTGGCATCGAGGTCTTTGACTTAATCTCCTGCCAATAATCATCTTCTCCAAGACCGAGATGAGGATGTAATACAAGTGATTATAAAGCAGGAACAAAATAATTAGATGAATTTGCATTCATGACTGTCTTTATTACAATATGTTCAACAATATACCAAGTTCTGTAGAGGAAATAATTTTGATATGAACATTATTTTTTATTCTTGATATGGGTACTGTTATCCTTTTCAAAGAATGTTAAACATCTCTCTCTTATTGACTAATTTTTCTTATCATCTAAGTCTAATAGTAATAGGTAAAAAGTGAAACTGAAGGAAACACATTTATATTATAAATACATGGATTATTATTTTTATTGTGCAATTGTTTTAAGGATAGGAAAGAAAAAGGAATGTTTCCCTGTAATCAAATAATATGAATATTTATTGTCTCAAGATGTGTATAAGAGACAGACTCAAAGGAATGTTTCCCTGTAATCAAATAATATGAATATTTATTGTCTCACGGTGATTGCTATTTTTCCATGAAATAATATACTTTTTCTTTGGAAGTAGTTTATCTGTTGCCTTCTTCACAAATATCTCTCAGGATAAAATCAAGGCTACAGTTAGGTACTAATTTTTCCAACAAATGATATTACTGTGCATTTAATTCATAACCTATGTGTGTTTGAAAGAATTTTAGAGTAGATCAATTTTTTCAATAGCACCTATAAACTACAGAATTATTTAAATGAAGATTACAGGAAAAATTATTTCATTTCTCCTGGTGGAAGGAAAATATAAACAGCTGTTTCAAAGACAATAGGGAGAACTATGCTAAAAAAATAGAAAAGTAAAGATTTGAGATATCTTGTCAATGTAAATGTTTTATTCTAAGCTGCCAGTCACCTTTAAGGTGACTTTTTAAACTCCAATCAGATTAATCATATGTCTTGGGTGAGACTATTTTAAGATCAATGCACGTCTTAAAATTTTAACAAAATCTAGTTACTAACTTAAGCATATGGTCTAGACTAGAGTGAGTGTCTTAATCTAGGTTATTTCAAGAAGTACATGTGTTCCCAATTTGTTTAGCAGTGGAGAAGTGCCCAGGATCCAAATCTGTACTAACTGGTTGCCCTCGGGCAGTTGTCTACCACTCAACTACTCTTTTAAAACATTTACTAAACCATATTTAAATATACATATTGGATTTTTCTTTTTCCCTACTATAAAATGTGAGAAAATGCAGTAGTTTTTGTTAAGCATTCATTGAATGAATTAATTCAGTTTGTACCTGGGTAGGTCTCTAAAATTTCCAGTTTTATTTCACAGGATTTTAAGCCAAATTTTTGCTCATAGGATTATAAAAATAAAGATACCTAGTGTATGGTAGTTAGAAGTCTTCCTCTGGGGTAGAATAAGTCTCATTAACACTAATTCCATGGAAAAGATATAAGGGGCCTCTGTTACAGGGAAAGTAAGTTGGTTTTAGACTTGGCGCCTTTTAAAGACTACCATGATGGCCGCCATATTGAGTCCTTTAGTGTATCAGACACTGAGCTAAATGCTTTACTATCTTCACAGCTCAGTAAGGATTTTGATGCTCCAAGATGTCAACTGCGTTTCCAAAAGCAGCAGGGCTAGTAAGTTGCTGAAATGGACCTCAAGTGGAATCCGATTACCCCCTGGCTTTTCCCTACTCAGCATGCAACAGTGATGTCAATTAGATAATGTGAAATATTCAGCAAGAGATGATGGTTTTAGATAATTTTTTTATTACTTGCTAAAATATGTTTAAATATTCATTAAATTAGAGCAGCAAAAGCTTTTTTTTTTTTTTTAAATGAGGAACAGTTAAAGGGAATTGGAAATAGCTTAGTTCTGACAAGACTTGAGTGAATGAGGGCTTACAGACCAGCACAATTCCTTAAGTTACTGAAAGAGAGGAGGTGAATTACAGTGGAGGAGGTGCCAGCTGGAAATCAGAAACATCCTTCTGATATCCTTGATTAAATGAAGAAAAAGTCCAGAGGCTTTGCCACTGGGCCTTGATGAATGGATTTGAAACTAGCCGAATGATTTGCCAAAAATCCATTCTTTCTGTGTGCAAGGAACAGATGTTTAACCCTCCAAAGATCTTGGGATTAAAAACACCAAGTAAATTTCCTCAATTCTTAAAATTTTTAAACAAATCACATGAAAATAATCTACTGATAAGTATTCCTAGATCTTTAAAGAAGCTATACTTTTATAATGGAAACTCCTTTGGCTTACAGTATACATTTTCCCCCTTTCTTCAGGTCTGAAAGCTATTCTCTAACTAGAGAATCAAAATGAGATTTATTTGCCTGAGAATATCTCCAGTCTTACAAATGATTTTGTATTAATGACTGAAAATCAAGCAAATCTCTTACGGTTAGAGGATTTTTCTACCAAATTCCTGGTCAGGTTAACAAAGTATAGTAACATTTGGGTTCTGCCTGAATTGTTTTTTGGGAGGTTAATTTTATCATTACTAAAATACAGTACTTACCCATGAAATTTTTGAAATCCAATCCAGTTAGAAAGTCGTGGCATCACAAAAAGTTTACCAGTCCTTTTAGATAATTTTTTGTTTGAAAACAGTTTACTTTCTAATTCTACTTAGAGTGCAACTAATTCATTCTGTTTTCAGATTTTTAGCACTTAATCCTACTTCCAAAGAGAGCAGGTTCTAATCAGTCTGCTGGTTTAACATATCTTACTTAACAGTGACTGTATTCCATGAGAGCTGCTCCTTTTGGATGAGGAACACCTGTTATGATGCGTAGGCATGTCTCACGAAGATTTTAATTTTCAATGGTGTTCGTGGTTCTTGGCCCTCAGTTAGAAAATCGTACTGAATTCAGAAACTATTTTTTTCTTAGAGTCAAAAAGAGACCTTGTCTCTTTTCAAAAACTGGGCCCCAAAGTTGGTTGTGCTGAGCAAGATATAACAACTTTTAATCAGAATACTTCTTACCATTACTTAAGAATCTTGAAAAATAGGATTCAAAGTATGTTCCCTTTATGCCTTGCTTGGCTATCTTTCCATATGGTAGAAAATACATGTTTTTATAAAACCTATTACTGGAGAGTATTCTGAGAGAACTTATATAACAACTTTTAATCAGAATACTTCTTACCATTACTTAAGAATCTTGAAAAATAGGATTCAAAGTATGTTCCCTTTATGCCTTGCTTGGCTATCTTTCCATATGGTAGAAAATACATGTTTTTATAAAACCTATTACTGGAGAGTATTCTGAGAGAACTTCATTTAAAATGAATAAGAAACATCAATACAGTCCTGCTAAGTTGTCAAAAAGCAATCTATGGTTACACTTCATGTTAATAGAGATTTAATGTATATTCTTTTAATACATTTTGTACCACAGTGGGAAAAAAAAGTCTGCTAGAAGGAGTGGATCAAGATGATATACTTGACAGAGAATTCCTTGTCAATAAAAAAAAATCAATTCTAGAAAATTTCAAGGCTATTTAAACTCTAAGTTCCTATGAAGAAACCAGGATAATAACCCTATTTGTTTTGGCTAAAATAATATTTGCTCATTATATTAAACTGATCACATATTCAGATCTTTGATGGTAAACAAATTTAATTGAAATGTGGGAAAATAAATTATTTGTTATTTAAAATATTCAGAGTTCAACCTCCTCTCTAGAGCATTTTACTGAGGCATATTGAAATCTTATTCTTTCTATGATTCATTTAACTCCATTTATTTGTCAGTTTACCCTTCCTGTTCATCCTAAATATCTTTACTGAGGAAATATCATATACTGTATCCTGAGGCTACCAAGATAAATACCACAGTTACATAATTGTAGTAGGACAAGTGGTCCAGTAGGATAGAGATACAGTCGAAGAATAATGATGATACAATATTTTTAAATCATGTGTGGAATGATGTGGTATCTCAAGGAGGGAGTGAAAGACTGCCTGGTTCAAATGCCAAAAGCCATTATAAGGGACTTGGATAGGGTGAGTAGGAATTCTGAGTGAGCTGATGGTGGAGGAAAGATTCATCTAGGTAGAGTTAATGACCTGTGATTAGAAGGTTAACACGAGTTCAAAAACCCAAGTCCCTTGTGGTTAAAGAGCAGCATGCAAAGGAGAAGTGGGTAGAAGGTGTTGGTGGAGAGGCAAGGAAAGGCTGGACCAGACTTTTCTCCTAAGGAGTTTGTTCCTAATTCTGATCATTAATTCCTGACTTTTTTCTTTTCTATAATCACTATCTGGANAGTTCAAAAACCCAAGTCCCTTGTGGTTAAAGAGCAGCATGCAAAGGAGAAGTGGGTAGAAGGTGTTGGTGGAGAGGCAAGGAAAGGCTGGACCAGACTTTTCTCCTAAGGAGTTTGTTCCTAATTCTGATCATTAATTCCTGACTTTTTTCTTTTCTATAATCACTATCTGGAGGAGGAAATGGCAACCCACTCCAGTGTTCTTGCCTGGAGAATCCCAGGGATGGGGGAGCCTGGTGGGCTTCCGTCTATGGGGTCGCACAGAGTTGGACATGACTGAAGCGACTTAGCAGCAGCAGTAGCAGCATAATCATTATCATGGAAGCCATATGTGGTGTAAAGTGTAAAACTAAGCCCCAATATTATGTGCTTGGCATCTGGTAGAACTGGGAGGGCCTCAGATAGCTTAATTACAAGCTCTCTTCCCCATTCCGCTTCTCCAGACATGGTCCCCCAAACCTCCCTGTCAAACCAACCAGGTGCAGTGTGTACTTATTCAATCAAGGTGACTACAGCCTTCTAAGGAACTAGGGACATCTCACTTGATCCTACAAAGCCTGCCTCCCACATCCCCTGGTTGCTCACTCTTTCCTGAGCACAACTTTTCTGTGGCCCTTATGGGACACACACTCTCTTCCTCTGGGCCATGACTACCTCTGAATATTAAACTCTGCTTGATTTCACCTGCCCAATGTCATGTATTCAGGGGTCCCTAGCACTGTAGAGTGGGAACCCCTTCCCCTCCCTCACCCCAACCCATAGGGTAAATAGGAAGTGGTTAGAACACCATGTCAGGGAAAAATTAAATTGTCTGAAAAGCAGCATGGAGTTGTCTTTATGATATTTTCTGTTCCCTGCTATCTATTATGCATAATTAATTTTAAATAGGAAGGATGGAGGAGGAGAAGAAAAAAGATACTTTTGTTATGGTAGGAAAAAGGAAAGCTCAAACATTTCTATTAGGTGACCATAGCTAGTGTTTTATATTTTATTTAATGTAAAGGAATGGATTTTGAAAAAATAGCTTCCAGACAATTTCCTCTGTGTTATTGAAATAAGGGAGCTAGCTTAACACAATAAATATTCATTTTCTCCCACATCAAAATGGGGTACAGCTCAACTTGGCGATTCAACGTGGCTCAGTGATGTAATCTCTTTTCATCTCGCATTTTCTGGTATCTGAAGAAGAAAGAGAGAATGATGAAAAGTCATATCCACCCTTAAGTGACTTTCATCAGAAGTCATGAATCACCTTTGCCCACATTCATTTAGGAAAAGTCAGTCACAAGCCCTAAATTCTTAAGTTCAAGGAAATGTATATCCTTACCTGAGAAAATGAAGAATGGTGAACCTTAGCCTTGTCTAGCATGATATCCAAATTAGTGCAGGGAAAAAATAAATTACAGTAAATTTAATTTATTAACTTTAATCAATTAAACAATTCCAAATCTGAATAAAAATTAAATAGAAAAAGTGAGACAAAGGTAAAACAAATATATTTTAGAAACAAATGATAATAAATGTTAGCTTATATTGAAAGACAGGTGTTATTAGATCCGATTAAAAAATGAATTCCAGACATTCATAAGAAACACTGATTCCTAATGTTTGGATGTAGAGAGTTGGAAATAAAAAGGCAATGATATAGTAAAAAGTACTAATAAAAACATATGATTGTATCAGGCAAAATAGAGATTAAGAACCAAAGTACTGTTACAGATACGGAGAGACATTTCATAAATACAAATATTTAATTCATGAAGAAGGTATGCTTCTTCTAATTATGAAGGTAGCTAATAAAATGACTTCAAACTACATTGAGCAAAATTGCTAAGATCACAAGGAGAAATTAGCAATTATGTCATATTTTATGATTTCAATTGTTAATAAGCATGCATAAGAATGCAATAAAGCTAAACATGCATGATTTGGAAAAAACAATGAAAAATTCTGATCTGATAGGTACATACACATACACATAGAACTCTGCAGTCAACAATTAGAGAATAAATATTATGGAATATTTACATAAAACTTACCATGTCTTATACCATAAATCTCAAACTACATAAGAAATTACTATTTTGAAGAAATTCTTTGGTTCTAACTAAATAAGTAGTAATTTAAAAATTGGATAAAAAACTTATGTTCCTAAAAATTAGAAAGAAAAACTACTTTTAAGTAACTCATAAGTCTAAGGAAATTTAATGGAAATATTAAAAAAGTATGTTTAGCATTGTATAATAGTGAGCATATATATATATCGCAACTTGCAGAATGCCACATAAAGGATTTTTTGAGGGAAAAAAGGATAAATCCAAAGACTATAGAAAGAAGTAAACAGTGAGTCATTCCCTGCACTGAAATGGAATGAGTATGCCAAAGATCAAAGCCAAAAATTAGTCCAGTTAAGAGATTAGAAATGGATAATCCTACCTGGAGTTTGATTAAGAAAAAAGCAGGTAGACACAAATATTAGACATGATGAAGGAGAGAGACCAAGATGGCAACATGGATGGCTTCTGAGCTCCTCTCCTCCCAGTGATAGGCTGAATGTGCAAACTGCACATGGAGAAATTCCCCCCGAGAGAAATCCAGAACCCAGCGGAGTGACTCCAACATCTCAGATTAATAAGAAAATACCCAGATCAAACCTGGCAGGAAAGGCTGAGATCTTGCCATTAACCCTGCCCCTGGTACAGTGTCAAACAATTGGGAGGGCAACTCCAGCTCCCAGTTCCTCCCTTAGGTTTTAGGCTGAACATCGAATGTCCCCACTTTTAAGGTTCCCACCAGAGGGAAAAGCCCCTCAAATGTTTACCTTGAAAAGCCAGTGGGGTGCTGATAGGAACTACAAGCTTTCTTATATTGGAGGTACTAGTTCCACAGCAGAATGTAGACATTTGTGGGCAATGCCTCCGTGTCAGACAGTAGCTCATGAAATGATTCAAAGATGATTCTTCTTGGAAACAATGAGACATCCAGAGCTTTCTTTGAATTCAGACTTTACTATCTGTATATTTGACTAAAAGCCTCACATGAGAACCATTTCATTTATTATCACTAGGCACTAGACGAACCAGCCAAGACGGACAGCATTTCCAAGGACAAGACCTTAGACCCACCTCTGGAGGTAATGGCTTCAGATCCACCCCTGCTTTTGAAATACAATCCCGAAATTCTTTGCTAACCCAGTACCTGGTTTCAATTCTTCCAGTTGTGTTCCCCTGCACAGCTCAGGCAGCAAACTGAAGAGCTCTGTGCTACCATTGATAAGGTCTTACAGGATTCCTTGTCTATGGTAATGCCTTAGACTAGACCATGCAATTCAAACCTTTGCTTCGCTTCACTTCATTTCCCTCTGCTTGACTAGACTGGATGCATCCTAAGCTTGTCCTTTTTTTTTTTTTTCCCTAGCATTCTTCTGATTCTCCTTCAAGTTCCCTACAGACTTTGTTGGGTTCTGACACAATCAAAGTATGTATATATATTTAATATAATTTACTCAATCATAAGAGTTACTAGGTTAATGATTTTTTTAAAATAAAGGTCAAGGCCCAATAGTGATTTGGGGAATTAGTGGACAGCAACCAGCATTGTATTTTTTTGTGTGTATTTTTTGTTAGCAAACAGCATTTTAAAAATAGGATAGTAAGAGAGTTCCCTGGTGGTGCAGTGGATAAGAATCGCCTGCCAGTGCAGGGGACACAGATTTGATCCCTGATGTGGGAAGATTGCACATGCTGTGGAACAACTAAGCCCCCTGCACTACAACCACTGAATTCATGCTCTGCGGCTCACAAGCCACAGCTGATGAATTGGCGTGCTGCAACTACTGAAGGGTGTGTGTTCTAGGGCCCCCAAGCCACAACTACTGAGACTGCGTGCCTAGAGCCTGTGTTTTGCAACAAAAGAAGCCACCACAATGAGAAGATCAAGTGCCGCAACTAGAGAGTAGCTTGCTCTTGCTGCAACTATAGAAAGCCCATATGCAGCAATGAAGACCTCAAACAGCCAAAAAAATAAATTAGAAATAAATTTTAAAAAGATAATGTGCTGATGATTATTTTAAAAATATAACAGTAAGAATATAAACTATCCATCAGACTCTATTATTCCAACCAGTGGGTAGATATTGTTGATATTGCTTTCAATTTGTTTACATGTAGAGGTATAGGCTTGTGTGTACAGGCTGCAATAAAATCTGTTTCTACCTCTAGGTTACATTCAAAACAGTTTGGAAGCCAAAATATGAGGCTATGTTGTCATATGTTGACATTTCAAATATGGAATTGCATGTAGAGTTTGTGGCTTATTCTAATCAGAAACCATAGCTTCAGTCCTTATGTAATTCACAACTCTTAGACTTTGAAGAAATGGAAAATGAGGTAAGATCTTTCATTAGTCTAATGACTAATGAGGTAAGAGTTTTCATTAGTCTAAGAGCTTTCAGTTCAGTTCAGTTAGTCACGTTTGACTCTTTGCAACCCCATGGACTGCAGCACGTCAGGCCTCCCTGTCCTTCACCAATCCCCACAGCTTGCTCAAACTCATGTCCATCAAGTTGGTGATGCCATCCAACCATCTCATCCTCTCTCATTCCCTACTCCTCCTGCCTTCAATCTTTCCCACCTTCAGGGTCTTTTCCAATGAGTCGGTTCTTTACATCAGGTGGCCAAAGTATTGAAGCTTCAGCTTCAGAATCAGTCCTTCCAATGAATATTCAGGACTGATTTCCTTTAGGATTGACTGGTTTGATCTCCTTACATCCAAGGGACACTCAAGAGTCTTCTCCAATACCACAGTTCAAAAGCATTAATTCTTCAACACTCAAATGAGTCGGTTCTTTACATCAGGTGGCCAAAGTATTGAAGCTTCAGCTTCAGAATCAGTCCTTCCAATGAATATTCAGGACTGATTTCCTTTAGGATTGACTGGTTTGATCTCCTTACATCCAAGGGACACTCAAGAGTCTTCTCCAATACCACAGTTCAAAAGCATTAATTCTTTAACACTCAGCCTTCTTTATGGTCCAGCTCTCACATTCGTACATGGCTACTGGAAAAACCATAGCTTTCACTAGATGGACCTTTGTCGGCAAAGTAATGTCTCTGCTTTTTAATACAGTGTCTAGGTTGGCCATAACTTTTCTTCCAAGGAGCAAGCGTCTTTATTTCTGGAATTCTTTTCTTTTGGTTGACTAAATTTATTTCCTTGTTCTTTGACTCAGAGAGACTGAATCCTGGATATTTTATATTATTTGAGGACTACTAAAGCATTAATTGTTATTATTAAATATTTAAATATTTCCTTCTTATCATATAGCCATTTTCATTCATTGGGATAAAATATTACATTTTTTTTTTAAATTTTTACTTTATTTTACTTTACAATACCGTATTGGTTTTGCCATACATTGACATGAATTCACTATGGGTGTATATGAGCTCCCAATCCTGAATCCCCCTCCCACATCCCACCCCATATCCTCTCTCTGGATCTAAATATTGAGTATAGTAGTATTATATTGGTATTATACAGTAGAACCTTATCTTTATCTATTTGATATATATTAATAGGAGTGTGTGTATGTACCCTTCCCCCACCCACTTTCTCCTTTAGTACCCACAACTTTGTTCCCTGTCTGTGGATCTGTTTCTGTTTTGTGAATAAATTCATTTGTATCTTTTTTTTTTAATATGCCACTTATAAATGATATCCTATGGTATTTGTCTTTGTCTGACTTGCTTCATCTAGTATTATAATTGCTAGGTCCATCCATGTTGTTGCAAATGGCATTAGTTCATTATTTTTTATGGCTGAGTAATATATTATTGTATATACATACCACATCTTCTTTATCCATTCCTCTGTCAGTGGACATTTAGGTTGCTTTCATGTCTTGACTATTGTAAATAGTGCTGCAATGAACATTGGGTGTATGTACTTTTTCAAACTAGAATTTCCTCTGGATATATGCTCAGGAGTGGCTTGCAGGATCATATGGCAGCTCTATTGTTAGTTTTTTAAGGAATCTCTGTAATGTTCTCCATAGTGGATGCAGCAGTTTATACTCCTAGCGACAGTGCGAGAGGGTTCCATTTTCTCCACTCTGAGGGGTGTACTTTGGATATAGCAGTCTGAAAGTAGGGTTCAAACTGAGACCAAGATGGAGAGAAGCCAGTCATGTAAAGGTCAGGGATAATAAATTTCAGGAAGAGGAGTAAATATTTGCAGATGTCCTGACAGGAAAGAGCTCAGTGTGTGTGTGATGAAGGCCAGTGTGGCTGCAGGGTGAACAGTGGGAAATGAGCTGAGAAGACAGGAGCAGGGCTGGTGAGGACACTTACATGCCATGGCATGAAGTTTGAGTTCCATGGGAAAATGTGAAGATATCAAAATATGGGGGGAATAATAGGAAACCACTGAGGAAGATCCTGATGGCTGCTGTAAGGAGGCTACCGAGGCTAGGAGGAGCAGTGATGATGGTCTCGATGGAGTGGGTGCAGAGGAGTTGCAGAGAAGAACTAGGTGTGAAAGAGATCTTGCAGGCTTGCTTGGGTTTGGATGTGTGTAGAGAAGCAGAGGAGGAGAAGGCATTGGTACCCCACTCCAGTACTCTTGCCTGGAAAATCCCACGGATGGAGGAGCCTGGTAGGCTGCAGTCCATGGGGTTGCTGAGGGTCCGACATGGCTGAGTGACTTCGCTTTTACTTTTCACTTTCATGCATTGGAGAAGGAAATGGCAACCCACTCCAGTGTTCTTGCCTGGAGAATCCCAGGGGCGGGGGAGCCTGTTGGGCTACCGTCTCTGGGGTCGCACAGAGTTGGACACAACTGAAGCGACTTAGCAGCAGCAGCAGCAGAGAAGCAGAGGAGAATCTTGGAAGAGTTCCTGGTCTCTGCATTGAGTGTAGGCAAGGAGATACAATGTGGAAGATGAAGAGGCTATGTTTGTTTGGACAGGATAAATTCAAGGTATGTGTCAAGCAGGCCTTAAGCCTGTGTATCTGGCAATGATAGGAGGGCTGGGGAGGGGGTGACTAATATTTGGATGTTGTGGCCACCCTGTATGAAGATCCCAGGAAGGAAACATGGCGGGTCCAATCAAGGAGAATGGAAGTCCACGCTGAGAGCAAAGTCAGGGCAGCGTGGCAGCATGAAAGCTACAAGAGCACAGCATTCAAGAGAATGTGAACGTGGTGACAGCTGCCAAGAAGGGAGAATGAATAAGGCTTCAGTAGGGTTTATTAGTTTTGACTCTGACTTTGAAACTATACTGTTGTTGCTTATGTGTTGTTCTTTCTTACCTTTGCTATTTTTCTAGCTTTTATTAGCATATACAGACCTTTTGAACTTAGTAGTGAAAGTCACTTGGTCGTGTCCGACTCTTGCGACCCCATGGAGTGTAGCCCACAAGGTTCCTCTGTCCATGGGATTCTCCAGGCAAGAATACTGGAGTGGGTTGCCATTTCCTTCTCCAGGGGATCTTCCTGATCCAGGAATCGAACCCATGTCTTCTGCATTGCAGGCAGACTCTTTACCGACCGAGCCTTTTGAACTTAAGGCTATTCTTTTTTTTTTTTTTAATTTATTTTGAATTTTTTTCAGTCAGCTCAGTCACTCAGTCATGTCCGACTCTTTGCGACCCCATGGACTGCAGCACGCCAGGGCTCCCTGTCCATCACCAACTCCCTCGGTTTACTCAAACTCATGACCATGGAGTCAGTGATGCCATCCAACCATCTCATCCTCTGTCGTCCCCATCTCCTCTCACCTTCAATCTTTCCCAGCATCAGAGTCTTTTGCAAGGAGTCAGCTCTTCGCATCAGGTGGTCAAAGTATTGGAGTTTCAGCTTCAGCATCAGTCCTTCCAATGAACATTCAGGACTGATTTCCTTTAGGATGGACTGGTTGGATCTCCTCAGAGTCCAAGGGACTCTCAAGAGTCTTCTCCAATACCACAGTTCAAAAGCATCGATTCTTTGGGGCTCAGCTTTCTTTATAGTCCAACTCTCACATCCATACATGACTACTGGAAAAATCATAGCCTTGACTAGACAGACCTTTGTTTGCTTTTTAATATGTTGTCTAGTTTGGTCATAACTTTTCTTCTAAGGAATAAGCGTCTTTTTATTTCATGGTTGCAGTCACCATCTGCAGTGATTTTAGGGCCCCGAAAATAAAGTCAGCCACTGTTTCCACTGTTTCCCCATCTATTTGCCTTGAAGTGATGGGACCGGATGCCTTGATTTTTGTTTTCTGAATGTTGAGCTTTAAGCCAACTTTTTCACTCTCTGCTTTCACTTTCATCAAGAGGCTCTTTAGTTCTTATTCACTTTCTGCCACAAGGGTGGTGTCATCTGCATATCTGAGGTTATTGATATTTCTCCCGGCAATCTTGATCGCAACTTGGGCTTCATCCAGCCCAGCGTTTCTCATGATGTACTCTACATATAAGTTAAATAAGCAGGGTGACAATATACAGCCTTGACGTACTCCTTTTCCTATTTGGAACCAGTCTGTTGTTCCATGTCCAGTTCTAACTGTTACTTCCTGACTGCATGCAGGTTTCTCAAGAGGCAGGTCTGGTGGCCTGATATTCCCATCTCTTTCAGAATTTTCCACAGTTTATTGTGATCCACACAGTCAAAGGCTTTGGCATAGTCAAAAACATCTATGTTTTTCTGGAACTCTCTTGCTTTTTCGATGATCCAGCAAATGTTGGCAATTTGATCTCTGGTTCCTCTGCCTTTTCTAAAACCAGCTTGAACATCTGGATGTTCACGGTTCACATATTGTTGAAGCCTGGCTTGGAGAATTTTGAGCATTACTTTACTAGCGTGTGAGATGAGTGCAATTGTGTGGTAGCATTGTGGTAGCATTCTTTGGCATTGCCTTTCTTTGGGATTGGGATGAAAACTGACCTTTTCCAGTCCTGTGGCCACTGCTGAGTTTTCCATATTTGCTGACATATTGAGTGCACCACTTTCACAGCATCATATTTTAGGATTTGAAATAGCTCAGCTGAAATTCTATCACCTCCACTAGTTTTATTTGTAGTGATGCTTCCTAAGGCCTACGTGACTTCACATTCCAGGATGTCTGGCTCTAGGTGAGTGATTACACCATCGTGATTATCTGGGTCATGAAGATCTTTTTTTTTTATCTTCTATGTATTCTAGCCACCTTTTCTTAATATCTTCTGCTTCTGTTAGGTCCACACCATTTCTGTCCTTTATTGTGCCCAACTTTGCATGAAATGTTCCCTTGGTATCTCTAATTTTCTTGAAGAGATCTCTAGTCTTTCCCATTCTATTATTTTCCTCTATTTCTTTGCACTGATCACTGAGGAAGGCTTTCTTATCTCTCCTTGCTATTCTTTGGAACTCTGCATTCAAATGGGTATATCTTTCCTTTTCTCCTTTGCCTTTGACTTCTCTTCTTTTCTCAGCTATTTGTAAGGCCTCCTCAGACAGCCATTTTGCTTTTTTGCATTTCTTTTTCTTAGAAATGATCTTGCTCCCTGCCTCCTGTACAATGTCACAAACTTCTATCCATATTTCATCAGGTACTCTGTCTATCAGATCAGTCCCTTAAATCTATTTCTCACTTCCACTGTATAATCATTAGGGATTTGCTTTAGGTCATACCCGAATGGTCTAGTGGTTTTCCCTACTTTTGACTCATAAAAATCATATTTATTTTTTCTGGAACCATCCAGGAAAAAAAGAAAACAACCCGAGAAGAAAATTTTAACCAAACCTACTTTTTCTTTTTTTCTTTTAATTTTGTGTACACCTTCTTTTATTTTTTAAGTCCCTTCTTTTTTTATTTTCTAAATTAAATTTTATTAATTTTTTAGAGTATTGTTGCTTTACAAGGATGTGTTAGTTCCTGCTGTGTGACAAGGTGCATGTTCAACGTGTATAAATATATCCGTTCTTTAAATTTTCTTCGCATTTAGGACACCATACGGAAGGCTGTTCTTTTTAGTCTTGTATGAAAGCAGAGACCTTATAAGCACAGTGTATATGTAGTTTTTCCTGCATGTTTTCCTAGATATATACTTTGTTAGTTTTTTAATTTTACTAATTTCTATTACTTTTTATCTTTTGTAGGCTCTTATTTTCTTGAAGACAACATTTTTCTGAATATCACTTTTATATTTAATCTGGAATTCTGTTGATCTGGGACCTTAAGCCATTAACAATTATTGTAATTCTTCTTATATTAGGATGAGTTTCTTTGATTTTCCTATCAATTTTCAGACTTACAAATGTATTTTCCCAAAATTAAATACTACAGCATTTTCCACTTTCCAGTTATAACCAAGAGCTCTATATATGTACATATATACACACACAGTTTGTTAGTATCTTTTGGACCTCTATATTTGAATTTTAATGGTGATATTTTTCTTGATGTATTCTTTATTTAGATACTTAATCTTTACTTAGATCCTGATTTCTGAAAGATTCAGAGATTTTTCCTAGATTTATTTTTCTTTTTTTAACTCCTGATGAAAAGTGTATTCAGTAAGTGTTTTTGTATTGATTCTATTGCTTGTATTCCTGAAATTAGCATTATTTTACCCTTTCTTTTAAGTTATAGCTTTGCTAGATATAAAATTATAGGTTCTCTTTTCTCAACAGATTTTTGGCCTAGATTCTTTCTTGTCAACAACATAACTTGTGAAATATTTTGTCTGCATGATATTTACTCCGCCACTACAGAGTGATCATTCACAGAGCAGAATTTTGTCTTTGTGATGTTACTGATTTTTCCTATTATGTGGCTAAGTGTGTGTGTGTGTGTGTGTTTTCTTTTATGTATCTGAGTTGATCCTCTCTTTAGCCTTTCATCTGAAGTTTTCAGTTTTGTCCTCCCCTTACATTTAGGATATTTTTAGTCATTATTTTTTCAAATGTTTCTTTCTTTCTAGGGCTCTCACTATATGATTTTGTCACTTTCGTTTCTATATTCCATGTCTTAATATTTACATATTTTTTTTCTATTTATTGTTTCCTAATTCTTCCAAGAAGATTCCTTGGTCTGATATTCCAGTTTAAGAATTTGTTCAGTATCTATTCTATTCTTCAGTCTTTATGTTCATTTCTTTATTGTAGCTTATATAATTCTGTTTTAAAAGTCAGGTTCATTGAGGTATAATTACCCATTGTAAAATTTACCCATTTAGTGTACAATTCTATGAGCTTTGACAAAGCATATGGTTATATAACCACCACCACATCCAAAATGCGAAACTTCCATCAAATGAAATACTTTCCGTGTGCTGCTTCGTAGTCTGTTTCTCCCTGCAACCCATGTTCACTTGCATGTGAAAAAGTTAAAGTGAAAGTTGCTCAGTAGTGTCTGACTCCTTACAACCCCATGGACTGTGTATTCTCTGGGACAGAATACCGGAGTGGGTAGCCTTTCCTTTCTCCAGGGGATATTCCCAACTCAGGGATGCAACCCAGATCTCCCTCATTGCAGGCGGATTCTTTACCAGCTGAGCCACAAGGGAAGCCCGTGTATCCATAGCTAATTCTTCATTTTTATTGTAACATACTTGATGTACAAATTTATTTCATAATTTATAATGAAATCAATTAGCTTGATTGAGAAAGTTCCTCTAGCCATGTTTTGCATCTCAAATGCAAATTTAGGGGAAATATATAATATGATCCATCTATGTTTTTATTGTTAGTTTTTGTGAGTTTGTCACAAGGAGAGGAAGAAGCAAGATAAATTAAGATATTGAAACGACTGAGAATATGAAACATATGTATTGGAGCCAGGAACGGTCATTAATTTTGAAGTCTCAGTGAGGCTGAAGAAATGTTGTGTTGGGATATTTGAGAAATGAAGATGGTAGATGGGAAGTAGAGTTCTAAAAGACAGATGTGAGAAATGAAATTTCAAAAGTTTTCCATTTTATTTGTGAAGGTGACATCTAGGAACAGTCCTGGGAGCTGATGATTGAAACGGAGCAGATGGGGATGTTTTTGGAGTTGAACAGCTCAAAGAATTGAGGGATAGAGACTTCTGTGTGAATTCTGAAACTGAGTGAGGAACTGTTATGATCCATGAGTGAACGTCATCAATAAATAAGATATAATTTCTTCAAAACTGATTGATAACAACAATGAAGAGAATAATAAAGTGAAAGTAAAGCTTAGTAAAATAAATTTCAAAGAAACAGGAGGTTTTGTATAGAAAAGATGAGTACTGGTTAGAAAGTCTTAATAAGGAAAGAAAGGTGATCACATATTCTAGAAGTTGAATCTTTTAATTTTTTTTGATTACTTCAGTAGCATAATTGTTTTTATTTTCATACAGATGCCTACAACTCTTCCAAGAGCAGCTGGTCGAGAAACCAAATATGTAAGTCACTTTATAATTATACATACTGCTGTTGTAATGGGTGCCTGGGCATGCTTTGGAGCGAACTCAATTATACAATCATTTGAACTGAATTAGTTGAAGTTTTCATAAATGGAAGAGATAGGATGGTGTGATTGGCCCAGAGGTGGAAAAATTACTTATTTCAGGTAAGTATATTAACTGAATTCCTTCTTAAGTGAGGTCTTACTTATCTGATTAGTTTGGCTGAATCAAACAGAACTCCAATACCTGCTTTCTGTCTTTCTAATTATCAATGCTTAGATAGTATTTTCATTTTTGTAATGATTTATCATGCTTATTATGATAGAGTCCACTCATATACTTGAAATATTAAGATTTGTCTATTTCCAATGGGTTTGCCAGTTTAGTTGATTTTGACTAGTTTGCTGCTTTCTTGCATTTAAATTTTTAACAAAGAAATCAGTCCCACTTTTGAGCAAAAATGTATTAATAATGAGCATGTAGATATAAACTCACATACTTGATTCAATAAATTGTGGTGAGCTGGCTCTGAAGGTGCTAGATGCACACACATAGCTTCACTCCACTCCTACTCTTCATTCACCAAATAACCCATCATGCAGTCAAATTCTGCATCTGACCAAACATATTCTGGTGTAAATAAGATTGTTTCCTAAGGAAGTGTTTAATATTTAGTTTAAAGCAAACCAGCAAACTATTCCTTTTAGTTTATATTTTCTAGTATCGTCATCATCATTCAGAGTCAATCAGTAAATATAAATTTTGTGACCAATCTTCTTTCAGTGTATACATTTCTGCCTTCATTTGAACCTTCCCAAGGCAGATAATGAATTGAGTGAAGTTACTGAGCTTCATCACATTCAGGAAGTGATGTTTGGGGGGTATGGATAGGAACACTGCTTGGAACATTATTTAGAAGTTTCACTGTTATTTTCTGTTTTTCCTGGAAGTTATTTGAAGCAAATACTTTAAAAAGTGGAGGCATTTGGTGGCTGTTTGTTGTTGCTTTTGTTCAGTCGCCCAGTCGTGTCCGGCTCTTTGCAGACCCCATGGACTGCAGCATGCCAGGCCTCCCTGTCCCTCACCATCTCCTAAAGTTCGCCCAAATTCACATCCAGTGTTGCTGCTTGCTCCAGAATCCTGGAAAGTCATTTAACCTATCTGTGCCTTAGATTTTTTTAATCTATAAAATGGACTTCTCCAGTGGCTCAGCAGGTAGAGAATCTGCCTGCAATGCAGGAGACACAGGAGACTCGGGTTCAGTCCCTGGGTTGGGAAGATCCCCTGGAGAAGGAAATGGTGACCCACTCCAGTATTATTGCCTGGAAAATTCCATGGAAGAGGAGCTTGGTGGGCTACAGTCCATGGGGTCACAAAGAGGCAGATACGACTGCATGACTAACACTTTCAAAATTGGGATACTAATGGTTGATGTAAGATTTACAATGGTTAATGTATGAAAAGTCCTTAATATAGTTCTGACACAGATATGACTCAATAAATGATTGCTCTTCCCTTTCTTCTTTTTTTCCCCTTCATCTATGTCTCTCCACTTCTCTTCTTCCTCTTTATCTCGGGGAGACTAGATGCACCATGATTTAGCTAGTTCTTTGATTCTTTAGTTGAATGTAAGAAAAGAAAGTCCCTAGAGATGTTTCTATACTTTTTGTGACTAAGACATTCTTCAAAAGCCGGATCCAAGAAAAAAATAGCTAGAATATTCTTTTCTCTCTCCTTTCTTTCTCATCTACTCTTAGTTTGCACCCAATTCTGATTTAGGCTCATTTGAAATAAGGATGCCTTCTTCCATCCCTCCAGGGGATGGGTAATTTGATAGCAATGGCAATAATCCTACAGGGGCTGCTTCAGTCTCCATAGTTAGAGGCTATTTCAAATTATTCTTCTGTCAGTTATCTGACTTAATTAAAGGAGGTTAACATTTGCCCCAAACTTTGTGACAGCATTTGAATCGTTCAAAGTTAACTGAAGTTAACTGCATCATCAAGTAGATTTAATATAGACTCAAACAAATATCAGTTCTTACTCAGATGAGATTCTCAACTTTGATTAAATTTGATTTCTTGGAGAAGATTTGCTTTTTACTTTCTCCTACAAAATGACATTTGAATTGTTTGTGACACCTCAAATATGTCCATGTCTTTTGGAAGACTAGCTGGGTAATTTTACAGCAGGATGCAAAAAGTAGTTTCTGGTGCCATCATAGGGAAGTCACACTTGTAAATATTTGGCTTTAGTTATCCCATTTACTTCCACTTATTCCATTTATTTCCACTAGACCATTCAGGTATGACCTAAATCAAATCCCTTATGATTATACAGTGGAAGTGAGAAATAGAGGCACGAGATCTGATAGATAGAGTGCCTGATGAACTATGGACTGAGGTTCGTGACATTGTACAGGAGACAGGGATCAAGACCATCCCATGGAAAAGAAATGCAAAAAAGCAAAATGGCTGTCTGGGGAGGCCTTACAAATAGCTGCGAAAAGAAGAGAAGCGAAAAGCAAAGGAGAAAAGGAAATTATAAACATCTGAATGCAGAGTTCCAAAGAATAGCAAGAAGAGATCAATGCAAAGAAATAGAGGAAAACAACAGAATGGGAAAGACTAGAGAGCTCTTCAAGAAAATTAGAGATACCAAGGGAACATTT
Organism: Cephalophus harveyi; assembly: GCA_006410635.1. NCBI lineage: Eukaryota > Metazoa > Chordata > Mammalia > Artiodactyla > Bovidae > Cephalophus > Cephalophus harveyi. Next base: position 536,516 of record SJYT01037436.1, read on the forward strand.
CATGCAAAGATGGGCTTGATAAAGGACAGAAATGGTATGGACCTAACAGAAGCAGAAGATATTAAGAAGAGGTGGCAAGAATACACAGAAGAACTATACAAAAAAGATCTTCATGACCCAGATAATCACGATGGTGTGATCACTCACCTAGAGCCAGACATTCTGGAATGTGAAGTCAAGTGGGCCTTAGAAAGCATCACTACCAAGAAAGCTAGTGGAGATAATGGAATTCCAGTTGAGCTGTTTCAAATCCTAAAAGATGATGCTGTGAAAGTGCTGCACTCAATATGCCAGCAAATTTGGAAAACTCAGCAGTGGCCACAGGACTGGAAAAGGTCAGTTTTCATTCCAATTCCAAAGAAAGGCAATGCCAAAGAATGCTCAAACNCTCAATATGCCAGCAAATTTGGAAAACTCAGCAGTGGCCACAGGACTGGAAAAGGTCAGTTTTCATTCCAATTCCTAAGGAAGGCAGTGCCAAAGAGTGTCAAACTACTGCACAATTGCACTTATCTCACAATTTAGCAAAGTAATGCTCAAAATTCTCCAAGCCAGGCTACAGCAATGTGAGCTGTGAACTTCCAGCTGTTCAAGCAGTTTTAGAAAAGGGTAGAGGAACCAGATATCAAATTGCCAACATCTGTTGGATTATTGAAAAAGCAAGAGAGTTCCAGAAAAACATCTATTTCTGCTTCACTGACTAGGCCAAAGACTTTGAGTGTGTGAATCACAACAAACTGTGGAAAATTCTCCAAGAGATTGGAATACCAGACCATCTGACCTGGCCCTTAGAAACCTGTATGCAGGTCAGGAAGCAACAGTTAAAACTGGACATGGAACAACAGACTGGTTCCAAATCAGGAAAGAAGTACTGTATATTGTCACCCTGCTTATTTAATTTATATGCAGAGTACATCATGAGGAACGCTGGGCTGGAGGAAGCACAAGCTGGAATCCAGATTGCTGGGAGAAATATTAATAACCTCAGATAAGCAGATGACACCACCCTTATGGCAGAAAGTAAATAGGAACTAAAGAGCTTCTTGATGAAAGTGAAAGAGGAGAGTGAAAAAGTTGGCTTAAAACTCAACATTCAGAAAACTAAATCTGGTATTCCCATCTCTTTCAGAATTTTCCACAGTTTATTGTGATCCACACAGTCAAAGGCTTTGGCATAGTCAATAAAGCAGAAGTAGATGTTTTTCTGGAACTCTCTTGCTTTTTCCATGATCCAGCAGATGTTGGCAATTTGACCTGTGGTTTCTCTGCCTTTTCTAAATCCAGCTGGAACATCTGGAGGTTCATAGTTCACATACTATTGAAGCCTGGCTTGGAGAAATTTGAGCATTACTTTGATAGCATGTGAGTTGAGTGAAACTGTGCAGTACTTTGAGCATTCTTTGGCATTGCCTTTCTTTGGGATTGGAATGAAAACTGACCTTTTCCAGTCCTGTGGCCACTGCTGAGTTTTCCAAATTTCCTGGCATGTAGAGTGCAGCACTTTCACAGCATCATCTTGTAGAATTCAAAACAGCTCAACTGGAATTCCATCACCTCCACTAGCTTTGTTCATACTGATGCTTCCTAAGGCCCACTTGACTTCACATTCCAAGATATCTGGCTTTAGGTGAGTGATCACATCATCTTGATTATCTGGGTTGTGAAGATCTTTTTTGTATAATTCTTCTGGTATTCTTGCCACCTCTTCTTAATATCTTCTGCCTCTGTTAGGTCCATAGCATTTCTGTCCTTTATTGAGCCCGTCTTTGCATGAAATGTTCCCTTGGTATCTCTAATTTTCTTCAAGAGATCTCTAGCCTTTCCCATTCTATTGTTTTCCTCTATTTCTTTGCGCTTATCACTGAGGAAGGCTTTCTTATATGTCCTTATTATTCTCTAGAACTCTGCACTCAAATGAGTATATCTTTCCTTTTCTCCTTTGCTTTTGGCTTCTCTTGTTTCACAGCTATTTGTAAGGCCTCCTCAGACAACCATTTTGCTCTTTGGTATTTGTTTTCCTTGGGAATGGTCTTGATCCCTGTCTTATATACAATGTCACAAACCTCCGTCCATAGATCATCAGGCACTCTATCAGATCTAGTCCCTTAAATCTATTTCTCACTTACACTGTAGTGAAGTAGTATATGAGTACATTCAAAGCATACATTAAAAGAAAAAAAATAAGTTTAATTGGCTGTGTGTGTGTGAAGTCGCTCAATCGTGTCCGACTCTTTGTGACCCTGTGGACTGTAGCCCGCCAGGCTCCTCTGTCCATGGGATTCTCCAGGCAAGAATATTGGAGTGCATTGCCATTTCCTTCTCCAGGGGATCTTCCCAACCCAGGAACCCGGGTGTCCTGCTTTGCAAGCAGACGCTTTATCCTCTGAGCCACAAGGGAAGCCTAATCAGCTTCCCTGCTTAATCGGCTATACCTCAGTGCAAAATAAAAAGTTTAAAGTCTGGAAATAAATGATGTGCTTAACTCATGGGAAGATTAAAATGTCTGCTTCTTAAACTTTCTCAGCAGAATATCACACTTTGACATCTCCTCTCCTGTTTGGTATCTGAAACATAAAGTCTCCCATCAATGTTTAGGATGTTGTGTTGACCTCAACCCTGGATAACAAGTCTGCTGAGTACTTATATGTGCCAGGCACAGTAATAGCTGCCTTATGGAGACTACCTGGTTTACTGCTCAGAAGGACCTGAGAAAAGATGATCTTCTTCCCTTTTGGAAAAGCTACTTGCGAAGGGCCTTACGGGTGACCCACTGTGCACCTGCCTGGATTCCAACCCGAGGTAAATGGTGACGTGCATGTGTGAACCAGAGACGAACATCACTCCTTGATGACACAGTGTCTGCCAAAGCCTGGCTTAAGAGCTCTGGTATTGGAGATAGCTAAGGAGATCCAGAAAAACATCTGTTTCTGCTTTATTGACTATGCCAAAGCCTTTGACTGTGTGGATCACAATAAACTGTGGAAAATTCTGAAAGATGGGAATACCAGACCACCTGACCTGCCTCTTGAGAAATCTGTATGCAGGTCAGGAAGCAACAGTTAGAACTGGACATGGAACAACAGACTGTTTCCAAATAGGAAAAGGAGTACATCAAGGCTGTATATTGTCACCCTGCTTATTTAACTGATATGCAGAATACATCATGAGAAATGCTGGACTGGAAGAAACACAAGCTGGAATCAAGATTGCCGGGAGAAATATCAATAACCTCAGATATGCAGATGACACCACCCTTATGGCAGAAAGTGAAGAGGAACTAAAAAGCCTCTTGATGAAAGTAAAAGAGG
>SJYT01037436.1:539883-562851 GCA_006410635.1 Cephalophus harveyi
AAGAAGCACAAGCTGGAATCAAGATTGCTGGGAGAAATATCAATAACCTCAGATATGCAGATGCTGCTGCTGCTGCTGCTAAGTCGCTTCAGTCGTGTCCGACTCTGTGTGACCCCATAGACGACACCACCCTTATGGCAGAAAGTGAAGAGGAACTAAAAAGCCTCTTGAAAGTGAAAGTGGAGAGTGAAAATGTTGGCTTAAAGCTCAACATTCAGAAAACGAAGATCATGGCATCTGGTCCCATCACTTCATGGGAAATAGATGGGGAAACAGTGGAAATGGTGTTAGACTTTATTTTGGGGGGCTCCCAAATCACTGCAGATGGTGACTGCAGCCATGAAATTAGGAGACGCTTACTCCTTGGAAGAAGTTATGACCAACCTAGATAGCATGTTGAAAAGCAGAGACATTACTTTGCCAACAAAGGTCCATCTAGTCAAGGCTATGGTTTTTCCAGTGGTCATGTATGATGTGAGAGTTGGACTGTGAAGAAAGCTGAGCACCGAAGAATTGATGCTTTTTTTAAAAAATAAATTTATTTAATTGGAGGCTAATTACTTTACAATATTGTATTGGTTTTGCCATACATCAACATGAATCTGCTGTGAGTGTACATGTGTTCCCAATCCTGAACCCCCCTCCCACCTCCCTGGCTGTACCATCCCTCTGGGTCATCCCAGTGCACCAGCCCCAAGCATCCAGTATCATGCATCGAACCTGGACTGGTGATTCGTTTCTTATATGACATTATACAGGTTTCAGTGCCATTCTCCCAAATCATGCCACCGTCTCCCTCCCCCACAGAGTCCAAAAGACTGTTCTACATATCTGAGTCTCTTTTGCTGTCTCGCATACAGGGTTATCATTACCATCTTTCTAAATTCCATATATATGCATTAGTATACTGTATTGGACTGTGGTGTTGGAGAAGACTCTTGAGAGTCCCTTGGACTACAAGGAGATCCAACCAGTCCATTCTGAAGGAGATCAGCCCTGGGATTTCTTTGGAAGGAGTGATGCTAAAGCTGAAACTCCAGTACTTTGGCCACCTCATGCGAAGAGTTGACTCATTGGAAAAGACTCTGATGCTGGGAGGGATTGGGGGCAGGAGGAGAAGGGGACGACAGAGGATGAGATGGCTGGATGGCATCACTGTCTCGATGGATGTGAGTCTGAGTGAACTCCAGGAGATGGTGATGGACAGGGAGGCCTGGCGTGCTGCGATTCATGGGGTCGCAAAGAGTCAGACACGACTGAGTGACTAAACTGAACTGAACTGATTCCATTTACTAAATGATGTCTGACATTTCTTTTCAGGAGAAAAATGAAATTTTGGAACAGAAGTCTTCCTTAGTTATAAGCCTTAATCTTATGTGAACAATTGATCTTAAATACAATATACCCTGATTTTAGAAAAGAATGACATCAGAAGATTTTCTTTTTAAAAACTTATTACATTGAAAAAAATGGAATTTTATATTGATGTATAGTTGATTTACAATGTTGTGTTAGTTTTAGGTGTACAGCAGAGTGATTTAGCTAGACATAGATCTGTTCTTTTCCAGTTTCTTTTCCCAAATAGGTTAATACAGAGTTTTGAGTAGAGTTTCCTGTGTTTTATTTTAGGTCCTTGTTGATTATCTATTCTATATATTCTACAGTATATATAATAATATAATAATTAGGAGGTTAATCTCAACCTCCTAATTTATACCCCCCCCGATTCTGTAATATTTTCTTCTAGAAATTCTAATATTTGTATTAACAGAGCTATAAGTGCATCATATTAAGTGTGACTTGAATAGTTTTCACTTAATTAATCTTTATATTTTTCTCCCTTCTTCTCCCATGGAAACTCAAAAGCAAATGTGAGAATCCTACAGGTTGTAACATTTCAGTATTCTACCATCTCTCTTCAAAACTTTGAGGAAAGCAGTCATCTTTGCAGTATACATCTGCTAGGGCTAGGTGTGTTATTGCCTCTCTTAGATTTTATTCCAAAGCAGGGAATATGCAGTTTACCAACTTCTGCACCTCAGAGGAAGAAAGGGAAGACTTGAATTAGAACCAAGAAGAAAATGTTTTGTTACTGTGGGGTAGCCTCAGCTGGTTAGCATACTCCACTCAAAACCCTACATTGGAGGGGTGGCGGGGGGTGCTTTAAAAAAGTATCCTATATAATCTATGAACTGTGATGAGTAGAAAGTATAGTCCGTTTCTAGCCCTATTATTCAACTTTCCCCCTTTTTCCCCCACTGATTTGACAAATATCTGAGTATCTGCCATGCCCTAGCACTTTTGCAGAGTCACTGCGTGTGAGGAATGAACAGAACAGCAGTGTCCCTTTCTAAAGCGCAGGATGGGGAAGACAGTAAACAATCAAAATAGGAAAGAGCAAGATACTTGCTCACAGAAATTGGAGGAGAGCGAGACAGAGAACTGGTGCTGAGAACTGATGTTAAAACAAACGTAAAAAGATGCAAATTCTCAGTGTAGTATGTTCATCGGATTTCCGATTTTCCTGGGATGATGAGAGTGGTTTAATTAAATAATGAGAAATTACACGACCATTTCCTTTTTATGGGGCCTTTGATGAAAGGCTGGCTTTCCTTCATCAAAAAAAAAAAAGAAAAAAGATAGAAAATCCTTGTAAAACAATTCATGTCCTTTTCTTAATCTTGATTGCACACATTGTTACATTCCACATAGTCTGCTTTTTAGGATGAGCCAGATGTAGTAAAGTACCATACTTTACTACATTACTGTAGTAAAGTAAAGTCAAGGTTTTTCTTCAATTCATAGTATACTTGAATTGCAGTTTATTTCAAAGTAATTTAATTCAGGTTCTCTTAAGTGTAATAGAATTTAAAAGAGGCTAACAAACACATTGAGTGGTCCTAATCATCACAGGTCACTTGTGGGATTAATTATCATTCATATTTCACTTCATTGTTTTTAACAGATGCCAAATTCAATAATCATAATAGCTAATGTTTTGACCTCTTACAGATGAGTTTTAACTATCTCATCTAACATTATGCCAGTCCTATGATGTGGGTATGATTATTTCAAATTTCTATTTTATGGAGGAGGAACAGTCACAGAGGAGGCAAAATCCAACCTAGGTCTTCCTCTTGTTAAAGCCGCTGTCGTTAATATTTATTTGCACCAACAAAAGCTGGAAATAATTTGTCTTCCTTAAATATTTTATGCATTAGCATTCATTTTCTGGGTCTGAATTATTTCTTCATCACCCGAAGCCTTCAGTCTAAACTTGAAATGAGTAATTTTGTATTTGGTGACAACATCTGACATGATAGTGTTTAGAATATTTCTAATGTTTTAAATTATTTTCTTATATGTAAATTAACTCAGACTTTATCAGTTAACCTATCAGTGATTGTTTTCCATGGCACTCATTTTTAAAGAGTTTCTTTCCCCCTAAGGAATGAATTTTCTAATTAAGTTTCCGTTTGATTCTGTTTTCATACTAACATCTTTGGAGGGGAATGTAATTTTTTTTTTCCTTTACATTATACTTGTCTTTGTAACTATTTATTATTTTTCATTAGCTACTGCCAGTATAATTTCATTTCACTCATGTAATTCAAAACTACAGTATACTTTCTTAATAAAGAGCAATTTCAGAAAATAGGGCAAGTATTTGGACTTATTGCTAATTTATCCAAAAACTCTCACTTGGAGTCACATTTTATTGATAACAACTCATTTAATAAACCCACTGCTTTTCAGAAATTACTTTTAAATGCCAGAGAAAGAACAAAGACAGGCTTATTGAATATAATATAGCATAGAGGTAAAAATCTCATTTTAATGAGCTGGAGGGACCGAAAAATATCATTACAATGGAAGTATATTGCTTTCAAAATATCACCGTATATTAAAAATGTGTCAAACTTTATTAAGAATATTTCCTTCTCTATATACAGATATTCAAATAAAGGTCATCTTCTCCAATTTAGCCAGCACACACAGTGCCCTTGTTGCTATGGCTGGAAACGTTGCTATGCTGGAGTGTTTCAGGGCCGACATGCCCCAATGCAGCCACAGATCTTAGGGTAAGAGGTGAGAAATCCAATCCACTTACATCCAGATGTGGATCCGCATCTGCTTCTGTAGGATGTGACCAGATATTTGATGAGTTATGAACAGTTTCAGCAAGAAATTCCACTCTGCTGATCATTCTTCTTTCTTTGCTTTATGGTTCAGAAATAGTTCCAAGATGTGTTTGTGTGAGAGAGGCTGAGGAAGAAATGGAAGATCATTATATCAGTTGTGCTAAATGAGGAGGAAGAGAAATGGCTTAATGAGACATGTCTTATGCCTTGGTGCTTATGATCATTTTACACGTCATCAAACACGAAGGTGCTATGTTTCACCCACATTTCCCTTGGTCTGATCTTTAGTGTAAGCTGTGACACATGGAGACTGTGACCGTCACTGGTCCCCATGGTTATTTATTCTGCCTACCAATTATGTTCATAGCAACATGGAATCATCATTCCCTAACTTACTGAGTCAAACTTTTAAAATACTTCCAACTCTACTTGTTATATACTTAGAATATTTGAGATATATTACCAACTGCTACAGTGACTTTTAGTGAGATATTCTTACAGGGTAAGGTCTACAGATAGAAAAAGCAATAAGAAGCAAGAAAGATATGATGTCTCACGGATATATCTCTATCCGTGGTACCCCCTATGCTTACCATTGGATTAATTTTTTTTAAATGGAAGGAGAGTTGATTTACAATGTTGTGTGTTAATTTCTGCTGGGGAGCTTCCCAGGTGGCACACTGGTAAAGAATCTGCCTGCCAGTTCAAGAGATGAGGGTTCACTCCCTGGGTTGGGAAGATCCCCTGGAGAAGGAAATGGCCACCCACTCTAATATCTTTGCCTGGGAAATTCCATGGACAGCAGAGCCTAGTAGGTACAATCCATGGGCTCGCAAAGAATCAGACACGATTGAGCAGACATGCACACGTTAATTTTTCAGTACAGAGAAGTGATTCAATTATACATATATATTCTTTTTCATATTATTTTCCATGTTGGTTTATCACAGAATATTAAATAAAATTCCCTGCACCATACAGTAACACCTTGCATCTCCCAATCCTCTCCTCCCCACCCTTCTTCCCCCTTCCGTTCAGTTCAGTCGCTCAGTCATGTCCAACTCTTTGTGACCCCGTGAATCGCAGCACGCCAGGCTTCCCTGTCCATCACTAACTCCCAGAATTCACCTAAACTCATGTCCATCAAGTTGGTGATGCCACCCAGCCATCTCATCGTCTGTCATCCCCTTATCCTCCTGGCCCCAATCCCTCCCAGCATCAGGGTCTTTTCCAATGAGTCAATTCTTCACATGAGGTGGCCAAAGTATTGGAGTTTCAGCTTCAGCATCAGTCCTTCCAATGAACACCCAGGACTGATCTCCTTTAGGATGGACTGGTTGGATCTCCTTGGAGTCCAGGGGACTCTCAAGAGTCTTCTCCAACACCACAGTTCAAAAGCATCAATTCTTCGCTGCTCAGCTTTCTTCACAGTCCAACTCTCACATCCATACATGACCACTGGAAAAACCATAGTCTTGACTAGATGGACCTTTGTTGGCAAAGTAATGTCTCTGCTTTTGAATATGCTATCTAGGTTGGTCATAACTTTCCTTCCAAAGACTAAGCATCTTTTAATTTCCTGGCTGCAATCACCATCTGCAGTAATTTTGGATCCCCCAAAAATAAAGTCTGACACTGTTTCCACTGTTTCCCCATCTATTTCCCATGAAGTGATGGAACCAGATGCCATGATCTTCATTTTCTGAATGTTGAGCTTTAAGCCAACTTTTTCACTCTCCTTTCACTTTCATCAAGAGGCTCTTTAATTCTTCACTTTCTGTCATAAGGGTGGTGTCATCTGCATATCTGAGGTTATTGATATTTCTCCCAGCAATCTTGACTCCAGCTTGTGCTTCTTCCAGCCCAGCGTTTCTCATGATGTACTCTGCATATAAGTTAAATAAGCAGGGTGACAATATACAGCCTTGACGTATTCCTTTTCCTATTTGGAACCAGTCTGTTGTTCCATGTCCAGTTCTAACTGTTGCTTCCTGACCTGCATGAAGGTTTCTCAAGAGGCAGGTCAGGTGGTCTGGTATTCCCATCTCTTTCAGAATTTTCCACAGTTTATTGTGATCCACACAGTCAAAGGCTTTGGCATAGTCAATAAAGCAGAAATAGATGTTTTTCTGGAACACTCTTGCTTTTTTGATGAAGTCTGTTCTCTGTGTCTGTAAGTCTGTTTCTGTTTTGTAAATATGTTCATTTGTATCATATTTCAGATTCTACCTATAAGTTGAAGGAAAGTTACATGCTCAAAATAGCCTGGAGTTAAAACTCCCCTCCAGATCCTCCCCACCATTCTATACAAAACAAAGAACTCTCTCACCCTAAGAAAAGAATGGACATGAAGGTTGATTACACACAGCTCCCAGCCCTTCCCAAATCTACTGTCAGTGAATTCAAATCCTTTGAGCCTTAAGAAAATTCAGGACAATTAAAGTCAACAGAGAAAAGGTCAAAGAGAAACACTTTAATGCTATTGAATTGAGAGGGACAGAACTGTTGAAGGAGAAAAAATTGCTAAAAGTGTTAGTGCAGAGGGTAGAAGGCAAAAGCAAGTGTTTAACACTTTTTACTTGCTGCAACTTGATTTTATTTCAGTCTCCCAAAAGGGTGTCTGCTAGTGTGATGCCAGATACCCATGAGTCAAGCATAGGAAACAGCTGCAGATTGCATGGAAAAGCAGCATTAGAAAATACCTGAGGAGCTTGGTTTTTCTTTATGTGTCTCTGGCATGAGATCTATGGTAAAGGAAAATGGTTTATCCATAGTGGGTTCTTTTTGTTTGGTGATCCATGTGCCTACCTACTTAGTGATAGGACCCACTCTGCTTTCAGTTTTCAGTTATCATTCACCTCTCAGAGGGTAAAAACCACATTGACATGTGTGTCATAAAAAAGCAATGCTAGGCAATGACTGACGTGCGTGGTTTTTCTTTATGTGCCTCGGGCATGAGGTCTTTGGCAATTCATTTTTCAATGGATTTCAAATCCTCGTTTCTTTCTTTAGTCTAACTCTATTAGTTTGCATGTAACTTGCCTTTTAACAGATTTTCTTTGAAATAAAAAGTTTTGATTTTCACAATTTTTTGCCTGCTCTGTTTGTTTTAAAAAGTTTTGTGTTTTTTTAGTTTTCAGTGATGATAAATGGGTTAAAATACTTGCACTCTCCACCTTTTCTTTCTTTAGTAATTAAAATGATGTCAAAGGCTATAGAAACATAGGACCTTGTTTCACTCAAGAACCATTCTCACACTCTCGCTGATGCTCTTCATGGATAGATCAAATGACTAATACGCTTAGTGCTGTTCAAATCCAGTTTCAGGTTTGTTTTTAGGTACCCCATGTTCCTTCTCATCCTTAGTTTAGTTTTTTACCAATGGACAGTTGTTTAAATATAGTAGTCTCCTCTCACTATTCACAGCTCCAATCTCAGCTCACCAAACAATCTTTCCTTACTCTTGAAAAATCATTGCTAGAATATTGGTAACATAGCTATAGCTACAGATTTTAATAAACAATCTTAATCCATATGGGGCAAGGAGAAGGAGGCTTCTCTAAGGGTTTGACACAACTAGATTAGTTGCGAGAGTCTGGTTTTATTAGGGATAATACACATAAGCAATATTCTTTTTCTTTGATAAAGGATCTGCAGTGGCTTTATTCCACCCTAAAGTTCAAATTTAATTCTGTTTTTTCCCCCCCCTCTGGAAATAATTTCTCATAATAGTGATATGAAGTCCATTATATTAGATGAAATAAAAATGTATTGGGGATGTCTAAAACACCTTATTGTTGTATCATCATTCTCAGTGAAGAAATGTGGGGGACTTGTGGAGATTAAACACAAAGATATACGGGTTTTTCCCTAATTTAATCAATATATTTGCCTGAGCATTTTATCTTTTTTCTCTGTGACAGTCAGGTATTATTTAGCAAAATGTACTGAAAACAGTAATGTAGTTAAATATTTTTAGTGGGTGACTTCTTTTTTCGTTAATATTATTGAGATAAAAGCTTAACTATGCTTTTAAAAATATTTTGTTTATTGACCATGCTGGGTCTTCATTCTGCGTGGGCTTTCTCTAGTTGCGGTGAGCGGGACTACTCTCTAGTTGTGGTGTGTGGGCCTCTCACTGCTGTGGCTTCTCTTGTTGTGGAGCACAGGCCCTAGGGCACATGGGCTTCAGAACCCGCAGTACGTGGGCTCAGAAGTTGTGGATCTTGGGCTCTAGAGCGCAGACTCAGAAATTGTGGCGCACGGGCCCAGTTGCTCCACCAGATGTGGAATCTTCCTGGACCAGGAATCGAACCAGTGTCCCCTGCATTGCAAAGCAGATTCTTAATCACTAGACCACCAGAGAAGCCCCTTAACTATGTTTTGTCTCCATCAAGACACATTTAGTTCAGCATATTTCATAGAAGCTGTTTAACTAAGGAAATGAGAAATTCTCTCAGTATTCCAATAGTGAAACACTAAGTAAGGGAAAAAGATCCTAAGACATTAGAAGTAACCATTATTCATATCGCATTAGGACCAACCTAGATAGCATATTCAAAAGCAGAGACATTACTTTGCTGACTAAGGTCCATCTAGTCAAGGCTATGGTTTTTCCTGTGGTCATGTATGGATGTGAGAGTTGGACTGTGAAGAAGGCTGAGCGCCGAAGAATTGATGCTTTTGAACTGTGATGTTGGAGAAGACTCTTGAGAGTCCCTTGGACTGCAAGGAGATCCAACCAGTCCATTCTGAAGGAGATCAGCCCTGAGATTTCTTCAGAAGGAATGATGCTAAAGCTGAAACTCCAGTACTTTGGCCACCTCATGCGAAGAGTTGACTCATTGGAAAAGACTCTGATGCTGGGAGGGATTGGGGGCAGGAGGAGAAGGGGACGACCAAGGATGAGATGGCTGGATGGCATCGCGGACTCGATGGACGTGAGTCTGAGTGAACTCCGGGAGCTGATGATGGACAGGGAGGCCTGGCGTGCTGTGATTCATGGGGTCGCAAAGAGTCGGACACGACTGAGTGGCTGAACTGAACGGAACGAGGTTAAAAATGAAGCCTTCGGTGAACTGAGCAATCACTCGAGTGGGCATTCTGAAGGACAATTTTCTGTAGCACGGAGGAGTCAGAAACCTTAGTGGACACTAACCTGGTCCACAGCTTTAGCCAGGACAGCTAGAGGTAGGAAGCCATTGGCCAGGACAGCCTGCTGCCTTAGAGCAACCAGGAATGACAGTGAACAGTGGCCATGTTGGTGAAGAATGGCATGAGTCAAAAATAAAAAACAAACCATGATAGACACAGTACAAGAAGGACTGCAGGTGCCTGGTTGTCATGTTTAGTGATTCACACTCCTGTGTGCTTGGCAATACCATGGGAGTCACTCAGCCTCCAGTGTTCAGTCATCGTCCACCTCTCAGAGGGTAAAGACAACGTTGACTCGTCTGTCATAAACCCTGAAAATACTTGCAACTTCAAGAAGAATAGAAATAGTTTAGAAACACAGCTTATTGTGTCTTAGCCAAGTATGTTTATAATTGTGCATCTGTATTTGACCACTTCCTGGACTTCTCTGGGCCAGTGGTTAAGACTCTGCACTTTAAATGCAGGGCACAAGGGTTTGACCCCTAGTTTAGGAATATCCCAGAGAAGGCGATGGCACCCCACTCCGGTACTCTTGCCTGGAAAATCCCACGGATGGAGGAGCCTGGTAGGCTGCAGTCCATGGGGTCACTAAGAGTCGGACACGACTGAGCGACTTCACTTTCACTTTCACTTAGGAATATCCTGTATGCCATGTGGTGCAGCCAAAAAAAAAAATTTATATATATTGCCCACTTCCCAACAATGGTGAAAGCTGAGCTGATATGAAAGCCCAGCCTCCCATTTAAGGGCAGAATAGCTTGAGAAAATGCAACTGTTTAAGTATATATGTATCTCAAACTACAAGGAAGAAAGTGAAACTGTGGGTGCCAGATATGAAGAGAGAACTCCAGGTGGGAAAATAAAATATAAGGTGGGGAAATAAGTATAAGTTCTGTAGGACACTGGTACATCAGAACCTTGGAGCCAGGAAAGAGTTTAACTTTCACTGTATAGTGAATCTGAGAGCTCGAAATGAATCCTTTGTGTGCATCCAGGTGTCTGGAAGGCCCCCTATCCATGAAGTGTGAGATATAAATAGACATACATCCTTCCAACACCTTTACCCTGCACTCCTGGGTACCCTGCACTCCTGGGTACCCTGCACTCCTGCACATCCATAAAAAAGTGGTTGCTAAACTTATGAAGACGAAGGATTTGGAGCAAGTTCAATGGAACTTCCCAGGTGGTGCAGTTGATAAAGAATCTGCCTGCCAATGAAAGAGATGCAAAAGACGATGGTTCGATCCCTGGGTCAGGACGATCCCTGGAGCAGAAAATGGCAACCCATGCCAGTATTCTTGCTTGGAAAATTCCATGGACAGAAGAGCCTGGTGGGCTACAGTCCATAGGGTTACAAAGAGTCAGGCACAACTGAGCGCACACACAACAATAAACCTATGAAACTTGAACACATGGGGACCTGTGCCCCTGTGAGTTTGATGAAATAAAATGGAAACTTGTCCAGAGCCAGTGAAACTCCTGGCACCCCACTAGGGCAAACATGAAATGTATTATTGGCATGGTTTCTCAACCCAGAGTTTCTCAGATACCTACAGAAATCTTCACTAAAATGACCCTGACTAAAGAGGAGCTCAAAATCAAAACTAAAAAGTCACCAAATGAGTGAAGGACATCTTGGGACAGAGGCATGAAGGAGAATCAGCAGATACAAGAAACAGGAGATTTAATCATGCGTGTGTGTGTGCTAAGTTGCTCAGTCATGTTTGACTCTTTGTGACCCTGTGGGATGTAGCCCACCAGGCTCCTCTGTCCATAGGATTTCTCTAGGCAAGAATACTGGAGTGGGTTGCCTTGCCCTCTTCCAGGGGATTTTCCCGACTCCAGGTTTGAACTGGGAGTCTCTTATGTCTCCTGTATTGGCAGGTAGGTTCTTTAGCACTAGTGAGTGCCACCTGGGAAGCCTGATTTAACCATGAGAGATTATAGAAAAATCCAGAATGAAATATAAGTATAATAAAAATGTTGAAATAGTTAAAAGGAGTTATGGGCACCATAAAAAGATCTGATAAAGAATCAAATTGAACTCCTTGAAGTTAAAAATGCTGTCATAAAAATATAAAATTCAATGGCCATGTTTAATGTATATTAATATTGATTCATTAACTGTCAGACTTATGTGTGGAAACAATCCAGAATGCAGCATAATGGGATGAAAAAATGACAAAGAATTTTATGGAAATGAAGGATGGATTCAGAAGACCCAACATATATTTCACTGAAACCGTAAACAATAGATTAGATGTAATAGGAGAGAAGCAATATGTGAAGAGATTCCTAGAGGATTTTCCAGAATCAAAGAAAGATATGCATACTCAGAGTAAAGGAGTATACCAAGCCCCAGAGAAGGATACGTAAAAGGAGGTCACCCTCAGACACATCATAGTGAGCTTCCAGAATTCCTTGGAGAAAAACCTTAAACACTAACCAAATGTGAAGACAGATAATCCAAGTTACGATGTTTAGACTGACAGCAATTAACAGAAGTCAGAGCAAGTGGACAGTATCTTCAAGATGCTGGGAACAGTAACCATTATCCTAGAATTCTATGTTCAGGTAAATTCTAGCTCAAGAGGAGAACAAAATAAAGACATTTTCAGAGAGAGTTCAAGATGGAAGCTCTGAAAAAAGAAAAAACAACTATAAAAACATTTACTTCAGTGAGAAGGAAACCAAATCCAGAAGAAAGGTGTGAAACTCAGGAACCGAGAATGATGAAGCAATATTAATTTAAAACAATTTTAAAAAACCAAAGATTTTTTTTCATGAAAGCTTTATTTTTTAATATGAGTAATTTCAGGAAAAAATCTGTTGTTTTCTTTTACTATAAATAAATATAAAGAGCTAACAGTGTTGATATAAGTAGAATATAGAGTGTATGGAGAATTAAATATTACATCACCTTGAAGAATTTTTGACGCCTTTTGCTGGTGCTTGTGTTAAGATGCTAAGGAAAAGCACTTTGGAAAACATATTTGCCACTGTGTGAGCTGAATGAAAATGTGTGGGAGAAATATTGAAAGGCAATGAGCAAAAAATGTAAAACAATTATTTTGGAGTTGACATAATGGTATTTTTTCCTTAATATCTGTCAAAATTCTATAATTGATATGTATTATTTTAATAATAAAAACTTCAAAATACTTAAAAACATAGATATATTTACTAAATTATGAATTTCACTAAAAGACACTATGTTTATAATTTTGCAGGCAAACCTCTCCTCACCATCTTCTACAGTATCAGAGAGTCAGCTGGTATGTATGTTGTTATTAAATCATAGACCTGGTACTTTAGAAAATCCTAATCTTTCAAGATAGACTTATCTGAACAAAAATGAATCAGTTCTAATGAGGTGGATGAAACTGGAGCCTATTATACAGAGTGAAATAAGTCAGAAAGAAAAACACCAATACAGTATATTAACACATATATATGGGATTTAGAAAGATGGTAATGATGACCCTATATGCCAGACAGCAAAAGAGACACAGATGTAAAGAACAGACTTTTGGGCTCTGTAGGAGAAGGCGAGGGTGGGATGATTTGAGAGAATAGCATTGAAACATGTGTATTACCATATGTGAAACAGATCACCAGTCCAAGTTTGATGCATGAAACAGGGCACTCAAAGCTGGTGCACTGGGACAACCCAGAGGGATGGGATGGGGAGGGAGGCGGGAGGGGGGTTCTGGATGGGGAACACATGATTTGAGAGAATAGCATTGAAACATGTGTATTACCATATGTGAAACAGATCACCAGTCCAAGTTTGATGCATGAAACAGGGCACTCAAAGCTGGTGCACTGGGACAACCCAGAGGGATGGGATGGGGAGGGAGGCGGGAGGGGGGTTCTGGATGGGGGACGCATGTATACCCGTGGCTGATTCATGTCAATGTATGGCAAAAACCAGTACAGTATTGTAAAGTAATTAGCCTCCAATTAAAATAAATAGATAAATTTAAAAAAACGTGAACTGAGGACAAATATACTATGAATAAGTTTCTTTGCTTACTTGTCTAGGAAAAGTTTACTAATGCTTTACTAAAGCTCGATGCTGGTTGTTTTGTAGGTTACAAACATGCATAAAAACATTCGTAGACCATGTTTGCTGGTAACTTGCATCCTGGTGGTGGTGGTAGAATAGAGTGGTCAGGGCTGGAAGCAAGATACTGATGTTTTAGAGGCAAGGATTCATTTCCTGGTGGGAGAGATCAGAAAAGGGTTCAGGAACAAGGTCATCTTTAATCATGTAGGGTAGGTTCTGAACTTGGGGAAATAGGAAATGAGATGTTTCAGGCAGGAAGATAAAGAATGATCAAACCAGGGATGAGCAACAGAAATATAGTATGAACCACAGATATAAATCACATAGGCAATTTTAAATATTCTAGTAGCCATGTAAAACTAAAAAGAAACTGGTCACATTAATTTAAATACTATATTTTATTTATTTAATATACATACATTATCCTTTCAACATACAGTTGTATAAAATTGAGATTATTTTCCATTATTTTTGTAGGGGTAAAGTCTTTGAAATCTACAGTGTATTTTATATTTACAGCATATCTCAATTCAGACTTGCCACATTTCAAGGGCCCCACAAGGGGGCTGGTGGCTACTCTATAGGACAACACGGATCTAGGCTCTAGGATCTGTTTGTTATTTATAGGTAAATATTTAATTAAATAGAAAAATTACTTTTTCTTACAGTGTTTCATATTTCTTATTGTTACAAGTGGTTAGCAAATGGGAACCATGATAAAAACTGCCTAGATATTATTACATGTCTTTTAATTTATAATTAAAATTTAGAAATTATAGGTTTATAATTATAGGTTCCTAAACAATAGACATGGTAAAGGAAGTGAAAAGGAATGAAAATATCTAGTAAAATGAATGAAAATATCTAGAAAAGTAGTGTGATACTGATTCTTCTCTTTTTAAGCAATTATTTCTATATCCTACATCCATAACCAACAAGTCATCTTGTCATTATCATGCCAAAATGGTAACGTTTTATTTGTAGTGCTAGAAAATCATAAAGAATGTAGTTTGACTCTTAAAGTAGCCTGACTGAAGCAAATGGCTTAGGTATGGTGTTTATATGTATAGTTTGTATATGAGGTGTGTTTATAAGAAGATCCAACCAGTCCATTCTAAAGGAGATCAGCCCTGGGTGTTCTTTGGAAGGAATGATGCTAAAGCTGAAACTCCAGTACTTTGGCCACCTCATGCGAAGAGTTGACTCATTGGAAAAGACTCTGATGCTGGGAGGGATTGGGGGCAGGAGGAGAAGGGGACGGCAGAGGATGAGATGGCTGGATGGCATCACGGACTCGATGGACGTGAGTCTGAGTGAACTCTGGGAGCTGGTGATGGACAGGGAGGCCTGGCGTGCTGTGATTCATGGGGCTGCAAAGAGTTGGACACGACTGAGCGACTGAACTGAACTGAGCTGAACTGTGTGTATGCATTTAGTGTCAGTTGGTTTAGAATAGTGGCAGGCAGTATAGCGTAGTTGAAAGGATGCTGGAACAGGGGCCAGAAGACCTACCTTTTACTTCCTGCTCTGACACTAACTACTGGACTGACAGTGAGAAGTCAGGAATCTGAGAACTTGGGCTTCAATTTCCTAACTGAACAACGAAAGCATTCAATTACACTCTGTCCAAGCCTCTCTAGGGCAGAGTCCATGGTTACTAGCTCAAGGGAGCGAAGGCGTTGCTATGGAAACAAGCACTATGATAACATTATGAAGTTGAGCAGTTTCCCACTTTAGATATGGAACTATTGTTCTAGCTATTTTAATATTTAAAATAATGATATATGTACCTGTTTCTTGAGAGTAATGTTTGAAAATCAAGAAATATTTGTGTACTCAACGTACACAAAAAACAGATTTTAGGTGTTGACTGTGTGTGAATGTATATATGTATTATCAGACTGACATGTATATGGTATATATACAGATATATGATTGATATATGTATAGATGTCAGTCTTGATATATTTTACAAAACATTTTAAGAAAGCAAATATGATTTCATGAAATAAGATATAGTATGAATCACTCATTGTAAATGTGATAGTGAACTTTTTTTGGCCTAATCAAATAATTCTATGAATTTGACTCTTGTGTTCTCTAGGGGAAAAAATGCAAAGCATTGCTTTAACTGATGTTGATGGTATTTTTTTTGCATTTACTTTAGACCTTTTTTTATAGAGAATTCAAGGAATTTATTAGCCAAGTTTTAAATTAAGTTTTAATCCCCAAATGCACTTGAGATCTAGCTGGGTTTGTGCAGTGATTATTCTCAAGCAAGCTATCACACACAAAAAGAACATCTCTTGGATTGATATAATTATTCAATCACTGACTTTTATCTCATCACATTAACCCTGTACTTACATTCCCTGAGTATGGAATAATGTAGAAATAATTACATACTAGTGATACTGTATACATTTGCTTCTTAAAGAATTTATAATATTTCTGCCCTTAAGTACTGTCATTTATGAATTATAATTTTTCATTTTTATGAGTGGATTTCCAATATTTGCCATTATGAATTCTCTTTTGAGTTAAGTTCTGAATAAAATGAGTAAATAAGGATACCTTTGAAAAATCAATATGTGTATATATATATACACATTTAAATGTGTGCATTTGTTACATATGTTATGCATATAAATGCCATATTACAGGTAATTCTGATGGCACATACACATGTATACGTATTGCTTTTTGTTTATACATGTGTAAATGTATATAACACAGGAAAACAAAATTTGGGGGGACGTATGATAGATTATGGTTAAATTATGTAAATAAATATTGTACACTTTGCATGAAATAAGCAGTTAATTAAAATTATTTGACTCCTATTTTAGGGGAGAAATGTAATAAATTGTTTGAAGTGAAAATAAATGATGGATTGCTATGGTAGCCTAAGCTTAATACAGGAGCCATTTTGTTTTTGAGCTTTGGCTTTTTACTCAGCCATAAAAAGTAACACATTTGAGTCAGTTCTAATGAGGTGGATGAACCTAGAGCCTATCATACAGAGTGAAGTACTTACTTCAGAAAAGGAAAGGTAAATATCATATACTAACACATACATCTGGAATCTAGCAAGATGGTGCTGGTGAAATTATTTGCAGGGCAGCAACAGAGACACAGACATAGAGAGCAGACTGATGGACACGGCAGGCCGGGGTAGGGGTGGGAAGGAAGGAGAGGGTGAGATGTATGGAGACAGTAACGTGGAAACTTACATTACCATATGGAAAACAAGTAGCCAGTGGGAGTTCGCTGTATGGCTCAGGAAACTCAAACAGGGGCCCTGTGACAACCTAGAGGGGTGGGGTGGGGAGGGAGATGGGAAGGAGGCTGAAGAGGGAGGGGACGTATGTATACCTATGGCTGATTCATGTTGAGGTTTGACAGAAACCAACAAAATTCTGTAAGGCAATTATCTTTCAATTAAAAAATAAGTTAAAAAGAATAGACCAAGTAAAAACCAAACTTTTTTTTCATTTTTTTTTCTTTTTAACTTGGCTTACCTGATTACATTATAATTATGCCAATTCAACACTTCAAGGAAGAAAAGAAATGTGATCTTTCTCCTTACTATTAAAATATTTCCACTGTTTACCCTGCAAGCCAAGTTATATAATATTAGGCTCAGAAAGAAGTGTTTTGGGGATCCTTTGGAAACTTGTTCACCAATTATGTCTCTGTTTCTCTATTAAACCGAAACTTAGTACATCATAACTGGGAAGGGGCTTAGAGATGAGAGTGTGCTGGAAATACTTATCTGGAAAATGGAGGGTGGGACAACTGCTGTGTGAACTTGAAGGGGTTATTGTAAGGCTCACATATCATAATATGTGATATTGCCAGTGTAATCCTGTATGGAATTGGGCCTGTTGTTTAGTTGCTAAGTCAGGGGGTCTATTATTACACAAAACATCTCTGAAATATTATCTCTGAAATTTACTTTGTGGCCATTTTACAGATAAAGAAAGAGGGTCACAGAGTTTGAATAGATTATCTAAGATCACAGGGTTCATGCTCATCTTTGTTGTGTGACTTTTAAAAAGATATCATTATTGATTTTAGATAATTCAAGGAGGGAAAAAAAAAAAAGGCTGTTGGGAAATCAGGACTCTATGGAAGTGTGACCTTCACTGGGCACATATGATCACTTCCCGAAGAGGAGGGACTGGGTTGAGTCCAGTAGGGTACTGAGGCTTCACGCCTGTGGACAGCGAATCCCTTGGCATCCAAAAGGGAACAAAAGGAAAGGAAGATCCAAGATCTAGGCTGACCCTTCACAAAGCTTTCCTAATTCCTGGACTGGGTCATCACAGTATTAACAAAGGCTGGCGGCGTCTTTTTTCTCTGAGTAAGAAAACAGGATGGGCTCAACACGATGGGTAAGCACTGGTCTTCTTTGGCAGTTAGATGAGGAGGTTAGAAGACACTGGCTTTTGCTTTTGAAATTTTATGCCACTGCAAAATGCTCATTGTTGCCCAAGATGCAACACTGAATCTAGAGAGTACAACGTGACTACATACAGGTAAGAGCAAAGTGCCTCTTACTGGAACATTATACAGAAGAGTACTTAACCTTTCATATGTTTTGTTCCCGGTTCTGAAAGCCCACTGATGTATCTGGGTTTAATGCTGCATGACCATTCTTTCTAAGAGCCCTTGAGGTCTCTGTTGTTCAGAAATGGCAGCCCTGAAAGCTTTTGTGTAGAACTGATGCCTTCTTTAAACTTAAAGGCAGTTTATTCTTGACTAATTTGCCTTGACACAACATCTTAAGTGCTACAACGTTTGGCATGGATGCCTCCTCAGGTCTGAGTCATGCTACTGGCTTTTCTTTAGCTATTGAGATATTTCAATCTGGCCAATCTATGTTGTGTACATTTCAAAAGATGTTTTCTGAGCTGTGGAATAGGTTTATAATTATTGAAATCTTATATATTTTATTGTAGTACAACTATCATAGTAATCAAAAAAATATAAAACATTTTTTTCAAAAGCTCATCAGATAAACATTTTCCTGGGTAATCAAGATCCTTTGATATCAGTACTCTGAATTATAAATACAAAAGCAAGAAAAAGGAAAGAATTTTTTTCTTTTTCAATTTCCTTCTATGCTATTTTCTCTTTACAAAGTTCTGTCATGCATATTATCTTATTAGATTTGCACAGTCACTTTGTGACTTAGTATGGCAGGAATTGTTATTTCCATTATTCTGATGAAAAACACTCTGAAGTCTACCATGTCTCAAAAGTCCTGTAGCTAATGGGTGGTATTAAAATCTGTCCACATCCTCCTCCCCAATCTTGGAAGCTTCACTCTGTACTATAATGTTTTAAAATTTGAGATATTTCTTTGAGAGAAAAAAAGCTTAAGTATTTGCTACAAGCACATTAACATTTTTATTTAAAAAAGAATTGGAATTAATGAACATTTATTAATTGAACGAGTGAATCAGCTAAATAATTTAGAAAATATTGCTTTTGTCCACAATCTTGACTATGAGAATGTTTTTGCATTTCTTTGAGTTTGTTGCCCCAGTAACTTAAAAAACAAAAACAAAAGCACTGGAGAATATAGGCAAGACAGAAGCAAATGGCTAAAAGAAGTAGCGATGGTACATTCTCACTTTTCGGATCCATCAAATTAGTAGAATTCCTAGCCAGACCCACGGATTTTCTATGTGCTATGTTCTGTTACTTTCTTGCTGATTTTTGTTATTGTTGCTGTTTTGTTTTCTTATCACATGACCCAAGAGCTTGCTGCTGCAGTCAGAGGCAATTAAAAACACAGTCTGCTAGTTGGAGTTAATTTAAGAAAGATGTTTTAAGAAGGCATTATCTATATAATGAGTTCTCTAGATCAGTGCTGGCAGTTACTTTTCAACTTTGGTCTCCAGCCAGAGGCAATACCAACCTGTTGTCATAGAGTTATAAGTTCCAAAGGACAGAGACAATGTCTATTATTTACAGTGTGCAAGTAACAATGCTCTCCGGTTAGTGTTTACTTGATGAGTATAAACAGCGGAACCAGCGCCCCACAGGCTGTTAAAACCTGCCTCCAGGCCCTGGGACTCCACACACTGCGTCTCTTGGGCTTTTTCTCCATTAAAACTAAGAATAGAGTTAGATGTGATCTCCCAAGTCTCACCCATTCTCTAATTCTCCAAAGAACATGACATCATTGTCTCCTGGTGTTGTTAGTTTTATTGCTTATCACTGTATTCAAACGGGGGAAAAGAAATTATTTTAAAAAAATAGAGTTAAAATCTTGCAAAGTCCTTAAAGATGTGGTCCCTGGTCTTGACTTCCTGTATCATCAAAGATGGTAACTTCTGCTTTCTACTCATCTCTAAGGTAGAGCTTACCAATCCACATTCCTTCTTCTAGTTCTCTAGAGGTGAGAGGTAGTGTGGATCTTCTTTCTTATAGTGTCCCCTTTTCCTTGGTTATACTGTAATCAAAAAGTCAGTCCAAGAAAAATAAGTGTGTTCATGCTAAGTCACTTCAGGCATGTCTGACTGTTTGCAACCCCATGAACTATAGCCTATCAGGTTCCTCTGTCCATGAAACTCTCCAGGCAAAAGCACTGCAGTAACAGGATTTTCCCAACCCAGGGATCGAACCCATGTCTCTTATATCCCCTGCGTTGTCAGGCAGGTTTTTTTTTTTTTTTAACCACTAGTGCCAGCTGGGAAGTCCAAGAAAAATGAGAGGAGACACTAAATGGGCAGTCAAAACTTTTTAAGGCTTTAATGTTGGATTATAGCCTACATATTGAGCTTCTGCCTGTCAATTAATTTATCCTTCAAATGTCTGTTTAGCATCTACTAGGTTCCTAACACAGTTCTAGGTGTTAGAAGGACAATAGTGAAGAAAACAATGATCTCTGGCTTCACAGAGCTTACATTCTAGTGGAGGAAGCAAGAAAATAAACGTCAACTGAGGTCAGATGGAAAAAAAAAAAATAGGGCAAGTAAGATCTTTTATGCAGATCATTAGAGAAGACCTATCCGATAATAAGGTGGCATTTGAGCAGAGACATGAAGAATTGAAAGAGTGTCCTAGAAAGGGAGAAGAGAGTTCCAGACAGTGTGAAGGCCAAGTTCAAACTCCTGAAGAGGGAAGACACGGTGTGTACCAGAGGGGACAGTGAGGGAGAGAGAAGGTCTAGAGCAGGAGATACGATGGGAAAGGGGAGGCTGTTTGGGGAGTGAAAGAGTAGGTCTCCCTTCGGGCACTGTAAGAGTTTTAGCTTTTATTCTAAGTGAGAAGGTGGAGTTAGAGAGGAGCTTTGAAAGGAGTCCAGAGATGTGGCTTGACTTACGCGGTGGTTGTAATGTGCTTAACTCACCTGAACTGTGAGCCCTCTGAGAACACGAGGTATGTCTTGTTCACCTCTGTGTAGACACTACATTTCCAGACATAGACTAGATATCAACTGGAAAAATGGCTCCAGAGAGCATCTGATAGATGATCTGATAGAAGGATGCTTCAGAGTTCTAAGACAATGATTGTTTTGTCTTTGAGGCACTTCAAAAATGTCAAGAATACATACATAATTACATACGTACATTATATATGTATATGTGTAACTGAATCACTTTGCTGTACACCTGAAACTAATACATTGTAAATCAGCTATATTTTAGTTTAAAGTAGAGAATTTATCAGTACTGTATGAGCTACTCTGCTCTTCAAAGCAAATGGAGAGTTCTCTGTGCTTGTTGGAGTCTAGCACTCTTGGAATTGTGTCAAGAAGAGTATTAAACAGGCAGAGTATCCATCCACTAAAAGCCCACGTATTCACCTGGCTCTAATGAGGTTTTCAGGTTTTAAAACTATAATAACTAATCAAAATCATAATATTCTGGTTCTAGTTAAAAATAAAATGTCTGATCATCCCTTCTACAATGATAATGCTATTTTTCTGAATGTGGGGAAAATGTTTTAATAGCAAGAATGAAAAGATTAGCAATTATTTCCCCAAAATATAGCTCTAAAAGAGAAAAAATAGTCTTATGTACAGTGTAAATAATTTCTCAAGAGGTTCATCACATTACATTGAAATTTGCTTTTTGCAGAACTTTCTTGTTTTTCTTCCTGTGTCCTTTGTGCTGAGAAGGGGAGTTATTACCTGTTTTATTTCTCCGCTTAGATGGAGTGACTTTTCCTGGTGTCAGAATGATAGTTGTATCACTCTTGAGTCTAGCTGGATTTGTCAATGCTTTAGCAGCTAAAAATGAATCATCCAGAGTAATCAAAATCCTGGGCTTATGATCAGACCAGACTTGGATTAAATCTTGAGTTGTTCACATATTAACTGCATGGCTTTGGCGTGTTACTGATTCTGACTTTTTCACAGGGTGTTGAGAAGAGGAACTGAGATAATCAATATAACATATTGAATGTGGTGCCTGTAATATATAGAACTGGAGTCTTCAGAATAATGATGGTGTCTACAATGAGTGCTCAACCTTTGAGGCAGGTTTCAGAGCAGGAGTAGAATGGGATGAGCAGGTGCAGAGGCCTGCCTTGGTCAGGACTGATTGTGTACCATGTTCATGGAGAGTGCATGAGGTTCAGAATTGGGCTGCCAGGGTTTGAGTTCCAATTTGGCCAAACCCTGAGACACAGTTAGGTGTGGAGGGTGTGGGTAAAAGTTACAGGGTGGGAAGTGTGAACAATGTCAAAGGCAAACTATGTTTAGTATTTTGCATGGAGTTGACTTCCCTGTCCATTAAATGCTGACTGGTGAGTGACAGCAAGTTAAGGTGCAGGGGGAAAAAAAAAGAAAAAGAAAAAAAATCATGATTAAAGAAAGAGGTGGTGAATATAATGGAAGAATCAGGGTGGAGCAACAGTTCTGAGACCAAGGAAGCAAACCAGAAGGAGGAAAATTCAGAGGCTTCTGGTAGACCAAGACTAGGGACACTGAGTCCAAGTAAAGAGCACCTGGAAAATCTGAAATAGAGAATCTAATTAGACTAATCATAATTAGAAAATATTTTTCTATTTTCTAATAGAAAATCTGAAGTAGAGAAAAATAGGGAAAGAATCATTGTCAAATGGTCAGACAGCCATCAGATTCAGGAAGTTCATAGCAACATGAAGCATAAGGCCTGGTAGAGAAACAAATATGAAACATAACTAACTGATTCTGATATTAAAGCTATTAGTATTTGATATCCAACCAACCAGAAGAGTGTCTTTTCTGGACTCACCCTGGAGGATGATGAAACCAAGAGAGATGATCTGAGTGGAAGTTTCCAGGTCAGGATACCCCAACACATCAACCTGGTAGCAATGCAGGGACCAGGGGATCTTGTTTTCCTGGCAGGGACAGTCTTCTAGCATATCAAGTGCATCTGGCCAGATTTCTCGCCTCTGCTTTCATCTTTCTGCTGCTGCTGTCAAGCTTAGCTCTTAAAATTCCATGCCGGCTTTAGAACCTGGAAGCACAAGCTGGAATCAAGATTGCCGGGAGAAATATCAATAACCTCAGATATGCAGATGACACCACCCTTATGGCAGAAAGTGAAGAGGAACTAAAAAGCCTCTTGATGAAAGTGAAAGAGGAGAGTGAAAAAG
>SJYT01037436.1:568547-633189 GCA_006410635.1 Cephalophus harveyi
TATAAGAGACAGGTATTATCTATGCAATATATTCTTTAAAATGATCTAATGTTATAAAGTAAAAAATGTATTCTTTTTTATTAGTATAATTTCAAATTTATGCATTTTACCTTGAACAAGATTCTTTGTAGAATGTCAGGTTAATCTTCCTATACAATATCACAATTCACTGTCCTCTGGAATGATAAATTCCATTTTCAGGTGTAGGAAATTATTTTCATTAAAAGAAGTTGCCAATTCTTTTCACAGCTTTTCCTGACTATATAGCAAGTTTAAAGCTCTCTATATATACACCATAAACCAATGTATTTTCAGATAATTAGTGCACAGTTTTAGTTCTTTTGTTAAGTATTTTGGTGCCACAGACATAAACTTATTTATATTTTCTTTCCATCAATTTATTCTCGTGTGTATCCTAACTTCTGTGTCATCGGACTATCAAAATTCAAAGAAGTCTAACAGAGTACTTAAAAGTGAATTCCATACTTTGCCTGGTTTTATTCATTGACTTTGCAGGAGAGGAAAAATGTGTATTATAGGAAACCAGGAAGCTACGTACGCTATCAATTGGCCTCTACACGGAGCTGTAACCATTATCTCATTGTGGCCAGAATCTACAATGGAGGCAGATACAAAAGACAGCTCACAAGTATAGATGCTGAGAGTTCCTTAAACAATAAATTGAGTAGTAACAATTTATGATTTCAGCGTGGCTGCTTCATCAGAACTTAGCAGGAGGGAGTCTACTCAAGTGTATTCAGTTCTGGTCACTATTATGGTCTCTTTCACTGGTGCCACAGAATAAATGGAATGATTCCACACTCAGCTGATCTCAACCATCCATGTAATGGAAATACTTCAGCCTGACAGTTGAGCCAAATTGGAGCAGCTCATAGTCACTAATCTGCCTCTTCCTGGGGACAGTTCCACATGACGGGAAGTGCTGAATGGGATTGTTAAGTCAGTAAATTTCCCCTGGCAGCTTCAGTGCCATAAAATATGATTTCAAAACTCTGTTACAAAATGTCAGACACCAAAGATGATGAGACCAGATGGAAATGTATTTACTGTAGCTTCAGAAGGTACAATAGGGCAGTCTTTTGAACTGATAATGAACTGAAAATTTGCCTGGAGATACCCTCTGAGTACTAAAAGCAATGTTTGCAACCAAATGCATAATTGAGTCATTGAGACTTATTAATCAACAACTTTTGCATCAAAATGGCATAGGCCAGGAACTACCATTCTATATTAGATGGATTTTTAAATAAAGACACTTCAGAATGAAGCTTATGCTTCTCTAAAATTACCTTTGAATCCATTATTATATCAATTTGAGGTCCTTTTGAGTTCTTACAGAATATCCTCAACACTCCATCTATGGATATAAAACTATGATGATGTACTTTGAAGCATAGTTTTGTTAATAGCTAAAGGTTGGGTTGGAAAATAATTAACAGAATTGGTTGGCCAAATGGACATCCAGAAGACATAAAGCTTTAGAAAATCAATTCATTGATGAAAATAAAGATTCTGAAGAGAAGAATGGTTTTTTGTTTATCTGTGTGAGTTTTCAAAATATATTGATTTTTTTCTGGTCATTTAATATATTTAATTAGACAAAGTGAATTCTGCATTGGAGTCTCAACTTAGTAGAAAAAGCAATTGCTAACCTCAGTTTTATGACATGTATAAAACCTGTCTCTTATACACATCTAGATGTGTATAAGAGACAGACTCTATGACACTGATTTTGTTTATCTGTGTGAGTTTTCAAAATATATTGATTTTTTTCTGGTCATTTAATATATTTAATTAGACAAAGTGAATTCTGCATTGGAGTCTCAACTTAGTAGAAAAAGCAATTGCTAACCTCAGTTTTATGACATGTATAAAACATTTTCCTCTCATTCTTTATAAATTAGCAATTAACCTATACTGTTAGATATATCATTTCTTTCTTGAAGCCATAGAGAAATATAGGAAAAATATTTTGGATAGAATTGAAAGTGGGGGGGGGGTGATATTGTAGTTTAATCTGATTTTCCTGCAAATGTTTTTCTTTTCTCTTAAATGAAAAAGAATGCTTTCTAGCATGTATACCTCTTAAATTTTATTCTCCTTCTAATTTGCTTCAATAGGAAACTTGCATGTTTTTGTGTGAAAATGATAATTTAATGAATTTCCTTTGTACCATAGCGAATGGAAAAGGATAATTTAGGGAACTTTCTTTGTTGTAGCATTTACATTCTTTTTTTTACTTCTGAGTTTTCTTAGTCATCTGACTGCCTTACCAAACTATCTGCCTGACATTCAACTTTTGATGATTACTTGGATGATTTTCAGATTTATATCTAATTATTCATCAAATTATATTTTTACTGTGATAGTCCCCTGCACTTCTTCATGTCACTCACGTTTTATACTTACTGAGCAAACACTCACCATGCCAAAAGGTGAACTAGATAATATTGTCTTTTTTTCTGAATGACTTCTGTTTTTGCCACAAATTGCTACTTTTTCAACATTTCTCAATTAAGGTGGCTCACTCTCTTTTATCATAAAATTATCTTTGATCTTGATAATATTTTATTAGGAAATATTTTTTCAGATTAAAATGTTTAACCTTTTCAGATCTAGAAATGATTAACTGATTTGGTGAATAGTTTTGGGGGGACAGAACTTAAATTCCTTGTAGGGCTACATTTGTTTTTGAAGAGTTAAGCCTAGAGATTCGGCTTCTCCAATTTTTACCAGGTTGTTTTTGCCTATTCATGTAATGAAGTCCTTGTGTGTTTTTCTCTTCTTATTTCTTTCCTCCCTCCTCCCTTCCTTCCTTTCTTCCTGCATGCCTTCCCTCTTTCCTCCTCTACAGGTAATAGATAATAGACAATTTATCATATATGGGTTATGTACTATATGTAATAGATAATTTATCCTCAGCATTATAAAACTTTTTAATAGTAAAAAATTGTCCTATGGAGACAAAACACGCTTTATCCTCCAGGATATAATCAGTTAGGATTCCCCTCTCCAAACTTAGGCTTTTATCTCTCCCTTTGATTTATTATTGTTATTATTAGCATTGCTTAAAGCTTTCTCTTGACCTTGTGTATGTGTCACGGAAGACGGAAGCTCAGGGCTGCAGGGTCTGGACAGCTAAGGGAGACTTCTGTCCCCCTCTGTTGCTTTCGGCAGGGTTAGGAATCTTAGATTTTCACTTGCTTTAAAACAAACACATAAAGAAGACCTATTTGGCAATTCTATCATAATAGACAGAATACTTCTAATAATTAGTTAAGCAACTGAATTCTAAACATTAGTGAAGCTTTGGCGCATTAGTAGTTTAACAAATAGTGACTACGTAGCATCTGACTGTACCCCAATCTACTGGGAAACAGTGACGATCTGAACACTTTAAGCAAATATGTCCTGTTTTGTTAACTCCTCAGATGTCTTTATTTGTGAGAAATGACCATGACCATATTTAGAGCCTCTCGTGTAAATTGTATTCCTCTTTTTCTGTTATTTGTTGTGGTTGAGTTTAACCTTTAGTTTCATTTTTATCTACATCTGATAGGATTGAGGTCTATGGCATAAAAAGATTTATTCATTAAATCTAAATTTTTATCAATTCCAATTGGAAGGCTAAGTTTCTTTTTAAAAAAATTTAAAATTAAAGACCTAAATAGGCATTTCTCCGAAGAAGAAATATAGATGGCTAGATGGGGAAACAGTGGAAACAGTGTCAGACTTTATTTTTTGGGGCTCCCAAATCACTGCAGATGGTGACTGCAGCCATGAAATTAGAAGACGCTTACTCCTTGGAAGAAAAGTTATGTCCAACCTAGATACTATTTTCAAAAGCAGAGACATTACTTTGCCAACTAAGGTCCGTCTAGTCAAGGCTATGGTTTTTCCTGTGGTCATGTACGGATGTGAGAGTTGGACTGTGAAGAAGGCTGATCGCCGAAGAATTGATGCTTTTGAACTGTGGTGTTGGAGAAGACTCTTGAGAGTCCCTTGGACTGCAAGGAGATCCAACCAGTCCATTCTGAAGGAGATCAACCCTGGGATTTCTTTGGAAGGAATGATGCTAAAGCTGAAACTCCAGTACTTTGGCCACCTCATGCTAAGAGTTGACTCATTGGAAAAGACTCTGATGCTGGGAGGGATTGGGGGCAGGAGGAGAAGGGGACAACCGAGGATGAGATGGCTGGATGGCATCACTGACTCGATGGATGTGAGTCTGAGTGAACTCCGGGAGATGGTGATGAACAGGGAGGCCTGGCGTGCTGCGATTCATGGGGTCGCAAAGAGTCGGACACGACTGAGCGACTGAACTGAACTGAACTGAATAAACACATGAAAAGATGCTCAACATTGCTTCAGTCAAGTCTGACTCTTTACAACCCCATGGACTGTAGTCTGCCAGGCTCCTCTGTCCATGGGATTCTCCAGGCAAGAATACTGGAGTGGGTTGCCATGCCCTTCTCCAGGGGATCTTCCCAACCCAGGGACTGAACCCGCATCTCTTAGGTCTCTTGCATTGGCAGGTGGGTTCTTTACCACTAGTGCCACCTGGGAAGCCCCAGACTCGTTAGAGAAATGCAATTCAAAATACAGTGAGCATCACATTACATTGGTCAGAAAGGCCATCATAAAAAAATCTACAAGCAATAAGTGCTGGAGAGTGTGTGGAGGAAATGGAACCCTCTTGCCACAGTGCACTGTTGGTGGGAATGCAAATTGATACAGACACTATATAGAACAGGATGTGTGTGTGCGTGTGTTGTCGCCTCAGTTGTGTCTGACTCTTTGTGACCCCATGGACTGGAACCCGCCAGGATTCTTTGTCCATGGGATTCTCCAGGTAAGAATGCTGCAGTGGGTTGCCATGACCTCCTCCAGGGAATCTTCCCAGCCCAGGGATTGAACCTGCATCTTTTATGTCTCCTGCACTGGCAAGAGGGTTCTTTACCACTAGCACCACTTGGGAAGCCCCAGAGAACAGAAATGGAGATTCCTCAAAAAAGCTAGGAATAAAACTACCATTTGACCTAACAATCCCACTACTGTTAGGTCATATACCCTGAGGAAACCATAAAAGCAACAAAGAACATGTGAACAATGTGAAAAAGACAGTGAGACAAAAAGACACATGTTCCCAGTGTTCCTTGGATTTACAATAACTAGACCATGGAAGCAACCTCGGTGTCCATCAACTGATGAGTGGATAAAGAGGTTGTGCTGCATATATACAATGGAATATTACTCAGCCATAAAAAGGAACACATTTGAGTCAGTTCTAATGAGGCAAATGAACCTAGAACCTATTCTACAGAGTGAAGTAAGTCAGAAAGAAAAAAACAGATATCATATAATAATGATAATATATGGAATCTAGAAAAATGGTACTGATGAACCTATTTGCAGGACGGTAATGGAGACACAGACATAGAGAGCAGAACTTGACACAGTGGGGGAAGTTGAGGGTGGGATGGATTGAGAGAGTCGCACTGAAACATACATTACCCTGTGTAAAGCAGATAGCCAGTGGGCATTTGCTGAATGACCCAGGGAGCTCAAACCTGGTGCTCTGTGACAGCCTAGAGGGGTGGGATGGGATGGAAGGTGGGAGGGAGGTTGGAGAGGGAGGGGACATGTGTGTACCTATGACTAGTTTATGTTGATAGAGGACAGAAATCAACCCAATATTGTAAAGCAGTTATCCTCCAATTAAAAATAAGTTAAAAAAATTTTAAGTTTCTTTGAATATTCCGGCTTTAAAGTAAGCTTTTTTCTTTATATTTGTTTGAGAAAAGCCAGAGAAAGGCAAGACAAACATAAGGTACCTAAAATAAGATTTTGTTAAAATACGGAATTTAAAATTCTCTATTGTGTTCACCTGAAAAGTATCATTCAACAGGATTTCAAAAGAGTGAAGGTAGCTGTGTAAAATAATTTTAAGTAATAGGCAAAATAAGCATTATTCAGAAATTAGAAAGTTCATTATATTTGTGAAAAAAAATATGCATTCTTATGTTTTACTTCAGAGGATTCTGTTTCTCAACCCATCTTGAACTTTGAATCAATATCAGCCTGTGAATAGAACTCGATGGCAACAACCACATGCCTCTGGCATGTTTTTGTGTAATATACCAGAACACTGTCTACAATGATCTCCTCCATCTCCACCCAAACAGGTTCAATCCCACAGCTTTGTTAAGATGATTTGGGGACTAGTTAATCAAAATAAATGTACATAGCAAAGGCAACCTGGGATGAGGGGCTTATGGTTTCCTTTCTCTCTGTTGTGGTTTTTTTTTTTTTTTTTTTTTTTTAATTGAATGTTTTGTGAATAGAACTCGATGGCAACAACCACATGCCTCTGGCATGTTTTTCTCTAATATACCAGAACACTGTCTTCAATGATCTCCTCCATCTCCACCCAAACAGGTTCAATCCCACAGCTTTGTTAAGATGATCTGGGGACTAGTTAATCAAAATAAATGTACATAGCAAATGCAACCTGGGATGAGGGGCTTATGGTTTCTTTTCTCTCTGTTGTGTTTTTTTTTTTTTTTTTAATTGAATGTTTCCTTGACCCATGAGAAATGGAATCCAAGTAGAATAAATCTTGAGGAGGACATAGTAAAAACTGGGTATATTCTTTGACTATAAATGCTAAGATTAATATGTTTAGAATAAATGTTACAATCTCTAACCATTGGAGAGATTGTTAGATATTTTACTTTTTAGGAATTTCACTATAATACATGTTTTTAATTGGGGTATAGTTCCTTTACAACGTTGTGTTGGTTTCTGGTGTACAAGAAAGTGAATCCGCTGTGTGTATACACCCATCCTCTCCCTCTTGGACCTCCTCCGCACCAACCCTCGCCTCAACCCCCAGCCCTCAGTCATCACAGGGCACAGAGCTGAGTTTCCTGTGCTATACAGCAGGTTTCCACTAGCTGTCTATTTAATACATGGGAGTGTGTGTAAGTGTGGGTGAGATTAGACAGACTTTGTATGATGACAAGTAAAAGGTCACAGGAAGATACGGAAGTTTGAAGCTGACTCATATGAAGAGAATTAGGAACCTTCTCTTCCTCACTGTGATCTAAGATAAAATAACTTTAAGCTTGTCATATTGGCAGAGAAAATGATAAATCCAAATGAGAAGAACAGCCAAGAGAGTGCATAGGACAGAAGGAAGCAGAGAGCTCAGACTGGTAAATAAACTATTTTTTAAATCCCATTAAAGAAAGCAAAGAGCTTCAGCAGTCCAACCTGTAAAAACTAAGATCAGGTTAGTGAAGCGAGTGATTTAAAATAAATATATGGAAAAACAGAAAACAGGATTAAAGTATATTTTTCTTTATCTCAAAGGCTGTGTGAAAAGAGCTATCTGAAGTAAATTTGTAAATTCAGGATTGGTGATTCCTTTGAGATGGAAAAGCTAGTAGGTTTTTAGAGTTTTTCAAAATAAGGTTCTAATCCCCAAATCTAGACAGCCTAAGTGAAATTTACCCTACTGTAGCCCAGCCTTCCAAATACCAATTTGCTTTATGAACCTTTATATCTTTAATATTTCTGAAAACAGAAAATGCATTTGGTAAGAAATCGCTTACCAAGGACTGAATTGTCAGTTAGCCTTGTCTAGTAGAGCAGAGAGGCTTAGCATATTTTACCTGCTCAAATCAAAACAAGTATATGTGATATTTATCCCATTGGGTAAGCTCAGAAAAATAGAGGTGTTTTTCTCAATCTGTGGCTTAATGGACTTTAGGAAGCCTTAGACCCTCATGAATTGCATGTCATAGAAGGACTGGCTCTTTGCAGTATATCCTTGTATGTGTGTGTTTAGTCACTCAGTCATGACTGACTCTTTGTGGCCTCGTGGACTGCAGCCCACCAGGCTCCTCTGTCCTTGAGGATTCTCCAGGCAAGAACAGTGGAGTGGATTGCCATGCAATCCTCCAGGGGATCTTCCCAACCCAGAGATCAAACCCAGGTCTCCTGCACTGAGGATGGATTCTTTACCATCTGAACCATCAGGAAAGTCCAAGAATACTGGAGTGGGTAGCCTATTCCTTCTCCAGGGGATCTTCTTGACCCAGGAATCAAACCAGGGTCTCTTGCATTGCACATGGATTCTTAACCAGCTGAACTACCAGGGGGACCCTTTGCAGTGTATTCTTAGGTTGGACTAGTTTCACTTCTCATTCAGGCAAGATCTGATGCCTTTATTCATTCTGGTGTGTAACTGAACCAAAGGGGAACTAGGGCAGCTTGGTTTTGTGGAAAGAGCTCTGAAGTGTGTGTTCTAGTTGTGATTGTGTGGTTAGCCAGTTCTACCCAGTGCATTTGTGAACTCGGAACCTGACTGATGAAGAGAGGGAACTAGACTGGGCGGTGGCTCTCATCTGGTATGAATTGCCCTGGCCGTTATTATCTTGCCTGGAGCTTGGGGTGCTACTGGCCTGCAGTGGCTAGAGGCCAGGGAATCTGCTGAACGTGAGGACAGTGTCCAGGACGGTCCCCCAGGGCAGAGACTTATTCTGCTCCAAATGTCACTAGGACAAAAGCTGAGAGGCCCTAGACTAGCCCATCTCTTGTCTCCCTTCCAGTTCCAAGAATTTTATGATTAATGATGCTTAATACCACCCATGCCAGGGACATTTCTGTACAACCAACATCGGTTAGGTGACTTTTTTTGTGTTTGAACTAAGACATTATTCCTATTTGATTGACACAGAAGAGGTGAACAAGCCTCCATTTATGAAATTTTCCACATTCCACGGGGCCTCTACTCATAATGATAACCCTGTTTGACAAGGGACATGCATTTGCATTGGCTCTGGCTTTGCTAGCAAGATTATAGCTTCCCTACTTTCCTAAACATTTCTTTCTCTTTCTTATATTTCCCCAATTGTTAGGTGTCAGGACAATTAACTAAAAGAGAAATTCAAAAAAGTCGGGCAGTCTGATGGTAACTGTTAAAACATTAGCATCAGACTAAGTTGGATTAAGTCATTCCTGTTCCTGAATTTAATTATACATCTGCAAATGAGGGTGTTGTATGAAGTACTTTTGAAGGTACCTCCTTACTCTGAAATTTTGTGTTCATGCCTTTAAATATTATTGGGATGCTTCTGAGGTTTCACATCCTTAGGTGATCCAAAAGTCAGGGGGAAAAAAAAGATGAAGTATTAATCAGGTCATAACTCTAGAGAGATGGAAAATCTTTCAATTTACTATCTAGGTCAAAATCATGACAAATAATACCCATCTCCAGAGAGCTTACTTTGATTTTTTTTTTTCTTTTTGATTGAGCAATTTAGGGTAGGTAAACTTTTATTTTGACCTTTCCTTAAAAAAATCCTATTTACTTCATATGTGTGGAGTATTAAGAAACCATCAATATGATTCAGAGTCATTATTTCACTTTGAATAACTATAGTTTTGTTTTGCTTTTCCTTAAACTAAAATCCCTGGGGGTGGGGGGGAGAAATGATGTATTTTCAAAATTAAATTTAAATATATATGTATACAGAGGTGGGCACAGCAACGCACTCCAGTTTTCTTGCCTCGAGAATCCCATGGACAGAGGAGCCTGGCGGGCTGAAGTCCATATGGTCACACAGAGTCAGACATACTTTAGTGACTTAGCACGCATGCATGTGTGTATACATACATTTATATATGGCTCAGAGGTTAAAGCATCTGCCTCCAATGCGGGAGACCTGGGTTTGATCCCTGGGTCGGGAAGATCCCCTAGAGAAGGAAAAGGCAACCCACTCCAGTATTCTTGCCTGGAGAATCCCATGGATGGAGGAGCCTGGTAGGCTACAGTCCATGGGGTCGCAAAGAGTCGGACACGACTGAGCGACTTCACCTTCACCTTCATAACAGCCTTTATCGGGGTCCTGGTATTGGCTACTTAAATTATTTTTTTTTCCATTTGCAAACTTGACAGCTATTACCTTTGCAAACATCCTGAATAGGAAGGCCAAGTAGGCAGACTAAAATTTAAATAACAATGTTTCTATAATGAAAGTGAAGATGTTTTTGTAAGTCTTTGCATATCTGAATTTCCCATTTCTGCATTCTTTAAATACAGAAGATCCCATACTTTAATTCCTTTGTTTCATAACCACAAAGACTCTGGGATAATCCTTGCAGTGAACTTCGGGGATAATTTTTGGTTTTCTAAATCTCTTTAAAAGGTGATGCTGGACTAGGTGACACAGCTCTGTACAGGAAACACAATTTTGTCCCTGAACCTCAATGTTTTCACTTAAGGTTCTCGGTAAAACAATAATAGAGTCAAAGGAACAAAACCTCAGGATATTAAAAATTGCAAGATCATTTTTCTTTAAAATTGTAACACTTTGTTAACATACAATGTGAAGGCTACCTCTAATGGTTCTTATATGTGAAATGTACCAAATTTCTCTTTGAAATTCAATTGTAACTGTTACCATCCAAATCCTACCCTTAGATATGAGGATGGTATTAAGCCCTAACTGCCCAGGTTGGTGAAAGGGCTATGGAGTGCAGACCTACAGAGCAGAAAGGGATGGACAGTAACCGCTGGTATGTGGTCCTTGCCATGATTTCCTGATGGATGATTTTGCTGCTTCTCTCCACACTCACCTCCCTTCTGTTTCCTCTTAGCCTCCAGCCATTTATGGTTGTGCCAGGCTAAGTAAAAAACCTGGATGACTTCTCAGGAAGCAGGGCAGATAACATCCCTGTCCCCTTTGTGCTTAGATTCTAGTGGTTTGCAAATATCTGAACCTTAACCTCTGTCTCCTTCCTGCTACTCTTAACCTTCTCTGCAGCCCTCTGCGCTTTCTCCCTCTGACTGCCGATCTCACACTCAGGCTACATACTCCATGGCCTGGTGTTTCCTTATTTATTAAGGGACCCTACTGTGACCGGAGGATTGGTTAGTTACTGGAGACTACTGGGCTTCCCTGGTGGCTCAGCCGGTAAAGAATCCACCTGCAATACGGGAGACCTGGGTTCGATCCCTGGGTTGGGAAAATCCCCTGGACAAGGGAAGGGCTACCCACTCCAGTGTTCTGGCCTGGAGAGTACGATGGGGTCGCAAAGAGTCAGACACCACGGAGTGACTTTCACTTTCACTGCTCCAGCAGTGACTTTCCTGCTTCCTACAAAGGAGAGAAACGTGACAGAAGGCAATGGAAGGAACATGGGCTTGGTGTGATCTTGGGAATATCAGTCAACTTTCTGAACTTCAATTTTGTCCTTGAAAACTGGGACTACTAATCTCATTTCTAATGGTACACATACTCATGCTCATTTATGACTTTAAAAAAATGTGTTGGGCCTGTCCATGCAGCATGTGGGATCCTAGTTCCCCTACTAGGGATTGAACCTGGGCCCTTTGCAGTAGAAGCCCAGATTCTTAACCACTGGACTGCCAGGAAAGTCCCCCCAGTCACTGTGAAAGGACTCTGGACACTTTAAAGGGAATACATTTTTCTAAATGTTTACTGTTTATAGTACTTCTAGAAGTACTATAATTTTGGAAGAAAGGAATTGACTTCCTACTACAGAGTCAGCAAATACATTCTCTTCTTTCTTCCCACCATGAAGAGAATGTATTTGCTGACACTTTAATAGGAAGTCAGAGAAGCCTCTTTTCTTTGTTACTTTCTAACTTCTTCACCTTATATTGTGCCTTTCCCCGCAAAACCTCCAGGTCAGAATGGGGGGTGAGAACCGAACTATATGTATAGAAAAACAGAAACCTCAGCATTTTCATTCTCTGGTATCCGCTGTGATTGATTATAAAATACTTCCTCTTTCTGTTTCCATGAGTATGTCTCTATCAAATATCTTCATGTTTATTTATGTTTAAGGGGTTTCGCTGGTGGCTTAGACAGTAAAGAAGTAAAGTGAAGTGAAAGTCGCTCAGTCATGTCTGACTCTTTGTGACCCCATGGGGTGTATGTAGCCCACCACTTCTCTGTCCATGGAATTCTCCAGGCAAGAATACTAGAGTGGATTCATGTTGATGTTTGGCAGAAACCAACACAATTCTGTAAAACAATTATCCTTCAATTATAAAATAAATAAATTTAAAATAAAAAATAAAAAAGAATACTGGAGTTTCTTCCCCAGGGAAGCCATTTCCTTCTCCAGGGCTTGCCACTAGGGAATTTGGCTGCAATGTGGGAGACCCAGGTTCAATCCCTGGATTGGGAAGATCTCCTGAAGAAGAGCATGAAAACCCACTCCAGTATTCTTGCCTGGACACAGGAGCCTGGTGGGATATACTCCACGGAGTCACAAAGAGTTGGACAACACGACTAAGCAACTAACACTTTCATTTATCTATGTTATCTGTTCTGTGAAACTTGCTTTCAGCTAACTACAAACTTTCAGCACTAAATAATACAAATTCTATCTTCAAAATTATGTTTTAATCCTTAAAAAAACTTCTTTTTAAAATAGAGAATTTGAGATAGCTAAGCATATGCTACCTTTTTCATATTTCACAACTTTAAATTTTTTGGTTCAAATCAGGACCTGAAATAGATGTGTGCTTTAAGCGTGTCTGCTTTTAAAACGCATATGGATGCTTCAGAATTGCAGTTGATAAGAAGTTATGCCATATGTTCAAAATTAAGAGACCTAGTTTATTTTGGCCTGATGTAGTGAACTATCAATGGTTTGAATCTCTTCCTAGTAATTTGGAGTCTCTGTGATCATATCTTTAAAATGTTGATACATCTTTGGCTGAAGGAGGCACTGTTTAAGAAATACATTGTAATTGTCCTTGCCTTTATGAACACTGCTGTTTGAAATTAAAACTGTAGCAGAAATGCTGTCCCTCTGATTTTAAATTGTTCTAGGCTTCAGGCAGGAAGGAAAAGCTGAAAATAAGTGCTGCATTTAAAAACAAGTGTTGTTTTCCCAAAGAGGTGGGAAGAAGAAAAAGAAGATGGAGTTAAAGGCTCCCGTAATTTCCCCCAGCGGTGCTCTGAGTTCCCACAGGCACAGGTAGCTATGTGGGGGTGCAGAGGGGAAGCAGAAGCAAGGGGAAAGTGATTTTCACCCTTCATTACCAAACAACAGGAAAGAAAGTAACTTTTGAAAAGCAAAATGGAACAAAAAAGCCTCAGATGTGCCAGCTTTAATGAGAAGTGCCCTTTGGTGCCCTTCCAGTGCCCTTTGGTGTTAAACAAATGGAAACAACTTTTGCAGTTGAACAATCTGACTTGATGGCTAAATAGAAAGTGGGCTTTTTCTAGAGTGATGAATGTGTTAGGTATTGCTATAGCATTATTTTTCGGATGCCTCTGTCAGTATCTAATTCTGCAGGCGCTATAGTTCTTTTAACAAATGCAGTTAAATGAATTTATTCACTGCATATTTGGTAATTTTTCTCTAATGAACAAAGATATTATTTGCTTCTTAACTTCTTGTGTTCTTGGAGTTTTGCAGGGTATTATAATTCCTTTTTAAAAACCAGCCTCTTAAATAAAGTTTATTTTGAAAAAGTTGTTCTATGTATTTTTATGTTGAAAAAGAAAATTCTCAAGTAAGTGAAAAACACTATGGATTTTATGGGAAATTACTATGTTTACATATCTTGCTGATAGAAACATACACAAGAGAATTTTACGGCTCTCGTTTTTCCCTCAGACACTAGAGCCTTATGAGATTCATCTATTTAATGCTAAAGCAGAGTAGAATGATGTTCATTGTCAGGAATTGTCCAGAATAGTGATCTCCAAAGAAAAAGGTACCAACGTCAAGATAATTCACTGGAAGGGAGGTAGGGTGCAGGCCAGACATAATAAATACTTTATTAATGCCTGTTTTTTAAAAACCTTTAGGTTTAGGAGCTATGGCCTATGAGTCAGATCTGATTCCTTACTACTTCTATATAGTTTCAGTGGCACATGGCCACATCTATTCATTTATGTATTACCTGAAGCTGCTTTCATGATAGCATAGCAGGAGTAATTGTGACAGAATACAAGGTTTGCAAAGCCTACAAAATACAGTATCTAGGCATTCACAGTAAAAGTTGGCTCCTTACCAAAAACAGTAAGAAAGATTTTTTTTTTTGCCTTTTTTTTTTGTATTGAAGTATAGCTGATTAACAATGTTGTGATAGTTTCAGGTGGATATATGTGTATCCATTTCCCCCAAACCCTCCTCCCATCCAGGCTGCCGCATAACATTGGGCAGAGTTCTCTGTGCTGTAGAGTATGACCTTGCTGGTTATTCATTTTAAAAATAACAGTGTGTGCATGTCAATGCTAAACTCCCCGACTGTCTCTCCCCACCATTCTTCCCTCCCGGGCAACCATGAGTTCGTTCTCTAAGAGTAAGAAAGATTTTAAGCTTTGTTGATGCATGTGGTTTTACATTAGCCTCTTTTGTAGGACTGAATGTTGGACACTTGCAACTCATGTATATCCTAAGTGAGATTTCCCAGGCAAGGGTCAGGGCTCTCCAGCTTTGTGCAATGGACAGAAAGTCCTCAGCTGGCTTTTAGTGCAGTTTGTGTGCCCAACTGGACGCAAGATTTATCATTTCAACTATTTTTAAATAAATATTCTTCATACAGTAAGCAAATACCTTTATTTTAGTAATGTGCAAAATAATTTAGATTAAATATACCACTATTCACATAGAAAATGAATAAGAAACAATAAGAAGTGACCAGAGGTCGTATAATACCTAGGTCTAGGATAAGCCTGCTATCAGCCATAAATATAAGTTATAAACACTGATAACCTACTGGAATTTTACAAGAAGTAGGCCAAATTTGAAAGAACTCAACTGGAATTCCATCACCTCCACTAGCTCTGTTTGTAGTGATGCTTCCTAAGTCCCACTTGACTTCACATTCCAGGATGTCTGGCTCTAGGTGAGTGATCACACCATCATGATTATCTGGGTCATGAAGATCTTTTTTGACAGTTCTTCTGTGCAAGGAGATCCAACCAGTCCATCCTAAAGGAGATCAGTCCTGGGTGTTCATTGGAGGGACTGATGTTGAAACTCAAACTCCAATACTTTGGCCACCTGATGCAAAGAGCTGACTCATTTGAAAAGACCCTGATACTGGGAAAGATTGAGGGCAGGAGGAGAAGGGGGCGACAGAGGATGAGATGGCTGGATGGCATCACTGACTCAATGGACATGGGTTTGGGTGGACTCCGGGAGTTGGTGATGGATAGGGTGGCCTGGCGTGCTGTGGTTCATGGGGTTGCAAAGAGTCAGACACGACTGAGCGACTGAACTGAACTGAGGCCAAATGTGAAATTATTAATTTTTTTAATTTTTATTTTTACTTGGAAGATAATTGCTTTACAATGTTATGTTGGTTTCTGCTGTTCAACAGCACAAATCAGCCGTAAGTATATACATATTCCCTCCTTCTTAATCCTTCCTCCCACCTGCCCCCAATCCCACTCCTCTAGGATGTCACTGAGCGTCAGGCTGGGTTCACTGTGTTATCCAGCAGCTTCCCACTAGCCGTCTATTTTACACATGGTGGTGTATATATGTCAACACTACTCTCTCAGTTTGTCCCATCTTTCCCTTCCTTCGCTTTGTGCACACGTTTGTTCTCGATGTGTGCATCTCTGTTTTTCCCCTGCAAATAGATTCATCAATACCATTTCTCTGCTGCTGCTGCTGCTGCTAAGTCACTTCAGTCGTGTCCGACTCTGTGCGACCTCATAGACGGCAGCCCACCAGGCTCCCCCATCCCTGGGATTCTCCAGGCAAGAACACTGGAGTGGGTTGCCATTTCCTGCTCCAATGCATGAAAGTGAAAAGTGAAAGTGAAGTCGCTCAGTCGTGTCTGACTGAGATTCCCTAATGTATGTTAATATTTGAAATAAGATTTTATAACTTCTTTCATTATATTTTAAAATTTGATTGAAGTATAGTTGATTTGCAATGTTGTATTAATTTCTGGAATACCACAAAGTGATTCAGTTATACACTAAATTCTTTTTCATATTTTTTTACATTCATAGGATATTGAATATAGTTCCCTAACCTATAAACAGTAGGACCTTGTTGTTTATTGATTCAATATATATAACAATTTGTGTCTGCTAAGCCCAAACTCTCAGTCCGTCCCTTTCCCACCCCCTCTCCCTTGGAAACCACAAATCTGTCCTCGGTCTGTGAGTTTGTTTTTGTTTTGTAACTATTTAATTATTAGCATACCTAGCCCTCAGCTTATAGTTTTTTGCTTTGGATTTTAAATAATAATTGTATTATGGCATCATAATTAGTAAGGCATTTACAAAGTAGGCATCTAGGACTTGGAGATGCTGTGCAATTTTCAGGAATGTTTAAAGGCAGTTCAGTTCAGTTCAGTCACTCAGTTGTGTCTGACTCTTTGCGACCCCATGGACTCCAGAATGCCTGGCTTCCCTGTTCATCACCAACTGCCAGAGCTTGCTAGTTTAAAGGCAAGGGGCATTAAGTATTAAAGTTTTCCTTAAGTAAATGACAAAATCTTTTCTGAGGAACCTTAATAAAGGAAGAAATTAAAAATCCAATTTCATTGGGGATATGTATTTTTTCCTACTGCTGCAAACGTCGTAATATGACACATAGAAAACAAAAGAATGAGGAACTGAAATTTACTCCTTTGTATCAAATGCCTTTAGAAAATGCATAGAAAACACCTCTGAATGTTTGAAAAAGTAACGAGCAAATTACATTATACTAGAGTTTTGTTATGCAGCTGGCTCAAAGTATAAATGTAAAAATATTCTCATTATAGCATTTGTGTTCTAAAAATGAAATACTTAAAGGAAAATTGTCAGAATATATTTTATTTTCTAAAATAAGTGCCTTTAATGAAATCATTGTACTTCAAGAAAGCTGTGAAGGTATAATCAGCAATGGTGTATATATATATAAAATGGACTCTGTTATGAGGTTGCAAATTATATAAATATTCATAGATAAGCTATGATGAAAAGGAAGATGTAGATACACATACACACTACATATATTATATATATGCATATGATTTTATATATAAAGACTCCTATATATAGGAATAGGAATATAGGGACATGGATATAAAAGATATTTACATAATTTACAATAATGATATAGAGA
This sequence comes from Cephalophus harveyi, assembly GCA_006410635.1. Lineage (NCBI taxonomy): Eukaryota > Metazoa > Chordata > Mammalia > Artiodactyla > Bovidae > Cephalophus > Cephalophus harveyi. Next base: position 585,699 of record SJYT01037436.1, read on the forward strand.
AGAACCAAGAAAATATTTTGGCTCATCCAGAGTTGTTCAAGTTTTCTCTTTATGGCGAACTGTTTTAAAAAGTTCATGATGCATTATGAGTGTTTTTCAAAACCGTAAAGGAGGTTCTTGACTATGACAACTATCAAGTTAGCCATGAATCACATTTTATCACATTTTATCATTGATATCATCTGGAAGCAAAAAGGAGGAGAAACAAACAAACAAAAAACAGTGAGGCGACAACTAAAGGATGCTAAGATCAGTGCCAAGTGTGAGCAGATATGAATTTTGGAGGAAATGGAGTAAGGTGACAATCAGTAAACACCCTTCTTGGGTGCATGTGTTGGTAACAGGAGATCCCTGACCTGGTTTTGTTCTGGGACGTAGAAGAGGTGAGGCTATACAGTGAATCACAGAGCAAGTCATATTTGTAGGAGGCTGTCTCTGTGGCAGCCTGAACACAGATAAGTTGCCACATAAAATACTGTACAGATGACAGTCTTCATTATTTAAGGAAAAAATAAAGGCTAAAGAGACTCATACCCCCAAAGCCTGTATCTTTGGAGCACAAAGACAATCCCAGATAACTGTCCCTTCCTCCTATGAACCTCTTGCAAAAACTTACAGTCCAGGAAAGATTCATTTAATGTGGAGATAAACAAAATTTTTATAAAGGGAAAAGAAGAGCCTGTCAGATTGGATAACAAACGAAAGCTGGGACTGTAAAACTCAGTGAATGAGAAGAGTTGAGGATGACAAAGTTTTGTTCTAGGTGCTACAAACCAAAGAAGGAGAGATTATAATCTTCATATTGGGTAGATTGACTCCTGGCCAAAATTTCCTTCAGTTCAGTTCGTTGCTCAGTTGTGTTCAACTCTTTGTAACCCCATGGACTGCAGCAGGACAGGCTTCCCTGTCCATCACCAACTCCCAGAGCTTACTCAAACTCATGTCCATTGAGTCGGTGATGCCATCCAACCATCTCATCCTCTGTCGTCACCCTTCTCCTTCCACCTTCAATCTTTCCCAGCATCAGGGTCTTTTCCAATGAGTCAGTTCTTTGCATCAGGTGGCCAAAGTATTGGAGCTTCAGCTTCAGCACAGTCCTTCCAATGAATATTCAGGACTTATTTCCTTTAGGATTAACTGGTTTGATCTCCTTGCAGTCCAAGGGACTCTCAAGAATCTTCTCCAACAACCCAGTTCAAAAGCATCAATTCTTCAGTGCTCAGCTTTCTTTATGGTCCAACTCTCACATCAATACATGACTACTGGAAAAACCATAGCTTTGACTATACTGACCTTTGTCAGTAAAGTAATGTCTCTGCTTTTTAATATATTGTCTAAGCTTGTCATAGCTCATATTCCAAGGAGTAAGACTTTTAATTTCATGGCTATAATCACCATCTATAATGATTCTGGAGCCCAAGAAAATAAAGTCTGTCACTGTTTCCATTGTTTCCCCATCTATTTGTCATTAAGTAATGGGACCAGATGCCATGTTCTTAGTTTTTTGAATGTTGAGTTTTGAGCCAGCCTTTTCACTCTCCTCTTCCACTTTCATCAAGAGGCTCTTAAATAGAATTTCCTAAAATAAGACAAATAAGACTCCTTTATATGCTAAAAGATAACATTCACGTGGAAAATACAATCATTAGGGTATCTAAACATCAGAATATAGCATCAACACTCATAAGGCAAAGGCAAGACATAAGGTGAGAAAAAGTGAAAACATATTGGTGATAAAGATTTCACTTTTCAGGTTATGATAGATTATATAGGAAACTAGGTAAAGATAGATCCTCTTAAGTAAATTGAATTAATATATATGTAGTTCAACTGTATCCTGCAACAAAATATAGCCAATATTATATAGTAACTGTAAATGGAGAATAATCTTTAAAAATTATGAATCATTATGTTGTACATCTAAAATTTGTATAACATTGTTAATAAAATATACCTCAATAAAAATATTAATTGCCAAGAAAAAAATAGTAGAGATGTGTATAAGAGACAGGTCCCTGGGTCAGGAAGATTCCCTGGAGGAACGTATGGCAACCCACTCCAGTATTCTTGCCTGGAGGATCCAATGGACAGAGCAGCCTGGAGGGAGGGCTACAGGCTATAGAGTGGCAAAAAGTCAGACATGACTGAAACGACCGAGCACACATGAGGTAGGAATCAAATTTCCTTATTTTCTATATAAATAGGCAGTTGCCCAACAGCCATTTGTTGACTAGCTCAGCCTTCCCCATTTGTTTTGTAATGCCAACCTTGCCACATATAATGCTTTCATATGCAAACAACTTTCATTCTTTTGATTTGTATATATTATATTCTTCTGGTCTATTTCTACATCCTTGGGTCAATATTATATCATTTTAATTATTATGACTTTAGGAGAAGGCTTTATATCTTATAGGGCAAGTTCATCTACTTTTTCCTTTTCAGAAATTATGTTGGTTAGGCTTATCCCTGTCAGCTATATATTGAAAAATTTGCTTTTCGGCAAATTATTTGATTAAAGAAGAAATTAAATATAAAATTTCTACCTGAAAAAAAGATAATGAGATAATCAACTATTATAACTTATCGGACATACTTAAAATAGTCCTTGGAAGAAAATTTATAACTCTACTTCAGTAAAATAAATTAATTTGAAAAAGCCTTCAAGGAAAAAAGCTGAACCCAGACTATAAACCAGAGCCTGTGTAGTTTGTCTTTTCCTAGGCACTGTCAATCATCAGCAACAATGCTGACTTTTTCTTACACAATTATTCTTTGTGCTTACTACTCAATTTTCATATTAACCACTTTTCACATCAATTAAGGAAGGTAATTAGTTGATAAAATAATGAAACAGTTGATTGAGAAATAAAACAGAATACATTTTAATCTAAACACCACCTTTAGTGGGCAAATACGACAAGACTCCCATTAAAATTGCACATTAATATGACTGTTATTTAACAATAATAATGTTAGAGGCATTAGCCAATGGGATTAGACAAAAGAAAATCCTGAAAATTGTAGAAACTGGCAAAGAAGAGCTAAATTTATGACAGTCCTAGTTGATTTGGCATTTTAGGTTATATACCTGGGACTTCCAGGAGAAGGACTGCATGATGGTTATAACCAGTGAGATAACTCAGTAATGTCGCTCATAGGGAATCCATAGCTTTCATGTACTGAAATGTCCCCAAACTGTTGTCAAACGGAAAAAAAAAAAAAAAAAAATTCAGAACACTGTGTATAGATTGCTTCTTTTTAATAGATGTATCTTATAGTCTGTATATGTGAAGTGAAATGTAGATTTGTATTTGTTTGATATTTAAAATAAACACGAGGTAAAAAAACAGAAACTAATAAGCCATTCTGACTGGTGTGAGGTGATATCTCATTGTAGATTTGCTTTGCATTTCTCCCATAATGAGCAATGTTGAGCATCTTTTCATGTGTTTATTAGCCATCTGTATGTCTTCTTTGGAGAACTGTCTGTTTAGGTCTTTTTCCCACTGTTGATTGGGTTGTTTGTTTTTCTGGTATTGAGTTGTATGAGCTGCTTGTATATTTTGGAAATTGATTCTTTGTCAGTTGTTTTATTTGCTATTATTTTCTCTCATTATGAGGGTTGTTTTTTCACCTTGCTTATAATAAGTTTCCTTTGCTGTGCAAAAGCTTTTAAGTTTAATTAAGCCTCACTTGTTTACATTTGTTTTTATTTCCATTACTCTAGGAGGTAGGTCATAGAGGATCTTGCTTTGATTTATGTCATCGAGTGTTGTGCCTATGTTTTCCTCTAAGAGTTTTCTAGTTTCTGGTCTTACATTTAGGTCGTTAATCCATTTTGAGTTTATCTTTGTGTATGGTGTTAGGAAGTGTTCTAGTTTCATTATTTTATATGTAGCTGTCCAGGTTTCCCAGCACCATTTATTGAAGAGACTGTCTTTGCCCCATTGTATATTCTTGCCTCTGTTGTCAAAAATAAGGTACCCATAGGTGCATGGATTTATTTCTGGGCTTTCTATCTTGTTCCATTGGTCTATATTTCTGTTTTTCTGTCCATACCATATTGTCTTGATGACTATAGCTTTGTAGTATAATCTGAAGTCAGGAAGGTTGATTCCTCAAGCTCCAGACTTCTTTCTCAAGACTGCTTTGGCTATTCAGGGTCTTTTGTGTTTCCATATGAATTGTGAGATTTTTTTGTTCTACTTCTGTGAAAAATGCCATTGGTAATTTGATAGGATCACATTGAATCTGTGGATTGCATTTGGTAGTATAGTCATTTTCACAATATTGATTCTTCCTACCCAGGAACATGGAGTTTCTCTCCATTTGTTTATGTTGTCTTTGATTTCTTTCGTTAGTGTCTTATAATTTTCTGTGTACAGTTCTTTTGTCTCCTTAGGTAAGTTTATTCCTAGATATTTAATTCTTTTTGTTGCAATGGTGAATGGGATTGATTCCTTAATATCTCTTTCTGATTTTTCATTGTTAGTATATAGAAATGAAAGTGATTTCTGTATATTGATTTTGTATTCTGCAACCTTGCTAAATTCACTGATTAACTCTATTATTTTTTTGATACTATCTTTTTAGGGTTTTCTATGTACAGTATCATGTCATCTGCAAACAGTGAGAGCTTTACTTCTTCTTTTCCAATCTGGATTCCTTTTATTTCTTTTTCTTCTCTGATTGCTGTAGCTAGGACTTCCAGAACTATGTTGAATAATAGTGGCAAAAGTGGACCCCCTTGTCTTGTTCCTAATCTTAGGGTGAATACTTTCAGTTTTTCACCATTGAGAATAATGTTTGCTATAGGCTTATCATGTATGGCCTTTACTATGTTGAGGTAGGTTCCTTCTATGCTCATTTTTTGAAGAGTTTTAATCATAAATAGGTGCTGAATTTTGTCAAAGGCTTTTTCTGCATCGATTGAGATGATCATATGGTTTTTATCTTTCAATTTGTTAATATGGTGTATCACATAAATTGATTTGCATATATTGAAGAATCCTTGCATCCCTGGAATAAACCCAACTTGATCATGCTGTATGAACTTTTTGATATGTTGCTGAATTCCGTTTGCTAAAATTTTGTTGAGGCGTTTACATCTATGTTCATCAGTAATATTGTCCTGTAGTTTTCTTTTCTTGTGTTGTCTTTGTCTGGTTTTGGTATCAGGGTGATTAACTTGCTTAAATATTTTTAAAGTATGTTTTGAAGTAAGTTTTTAAAGTAAGTTTGACCCCATTGCAGGAGGCATCTTCTGATACAACAAACAGATTCAGCATAAATTTTAGAAAACCAATTAGGACTTAATCAATCATGATTTTGACAAAATCAGTTTGGCTAACAGAAAATAATATTAATTGAATAGTTTTAAAAGTTGAATTTTCCTGTTTAACTGAATGTCATTTTGAGTAATGTGCATTATTTTGTACTAAATTTCCATTTCACACAGCCAAATACATTCATTTATTGCTAATAGAACTGAAAAATAATGAAATAGTTGAATGCATTCTTGACCTCTTTGAATATATCATATTCTTTTGAAAATTTAGTCATTATTGCATTGAACATCTGCTCCATTAGGCATTATGCTTGATGCTGAGGTTACAAAAGTGAATAAAACAGATTTCATTTTATAAGGTTTGTGCCCTAAGGGATTTTATTGTAGGATAATCACTGTCAATTTATTATCTTACAGTAAAAATTTCAGGAATATAAGAGGTGCTTAAAAAAGATCTGCAATTAGTAACCCTTTTCTTTTATGATAAATATGTATATAGGCCCTTCTTTTGAGTTTTCTTTGTAAGCTCGAGACTTCCCCCCATGGTGTTTTTTTTTTTTTTTTTTTTCCTTTCACATAATTGAAGGTCTCACCTACTAGTTCTTATTTCCTTCAAGACTTCCACAGGCATCCCTTTCCAGGGGTGGAAAGAGCCTCTTTGGTTAAAACCTCATTGCCTCTCTCCTCTACAGTTGAGCTCGTCTGTTTGGTCTCCAGTTTCTTCCCAAAATAACACACTTCCTGGAATGAACATCTTCGTTCATTCTTTCTAGACTCACCTTTCTCTGATTTCTTCCTCATACTCAGCGTAACCCAGAAACTCATGGCACTATGGCTTAAATCATGAGTCGATATTCTCTATGATGCCCTCCCACTTTCTTCCCCCAGTTTCTTCCAGACCAAATCACAAGTACTTTTAAGTTAAATTCCACTCTTACCTCTTCACTAGAGACTTTAGTCCCATCTTCCCACTTTTGGGATGAGTTCTGTCCTTAAACAAATGTGGTCCCATCAGGAGTCACTGCGGATACTAGTTCAGTTCTGCAGGAGAGGCTGGAGGTGGGCAAGCTACAGAAATTACTGGAAGAGACAGACAATGCACTGTAAAAGCAGGAGTCTTGTGAGGATCCAAAGTGTAAGGAGAGATTTACTTCCTGCTAGTAAAATATTCTGATGCAGTGTCCATAGCGTGTATGTGTTAGTCACGTGGTCTTGTCTGACTCTTTGTGACCCCATGGACTGTAGCTGGCCAGGTTCCTCTGTCCAAGGGATTTCCCAGGCAAAAGTACTGGGATAGGTAGCCATTCCCTTCTCCAGTTGATCTTCCCAAGCCAGGGATCGAATCCAGGTCTCCTGCATTTCAGGCAGATTCTTTACCATCTGAGCCATCCAGGGAAGCCCAGCATCAATAGTACTTAGACTCAGTTTCCAGTAAGCATGCCTTTTGCCCACTAACATCCTCTTTATGCCTTTCTTCTTCCCAGGATGTGCCTGTCCCTCCCAAGCCTGTTTCTCTCCATCCTTTATATCAGACTAGACTCCATCCTCCTGCTCAGTCCCTACTGCGACCACAGACCCGCCCGCATGCTGACTGTCTTACCCCTGGACCCTTCAGTCATTTGTCCTCCTTCTCCCTGAGTGATGAACAGGAGAATTCTCACACCTTGTTTAGTCACAACGCATATAATAAGGTGAGAATGCCCCATGCTCTGAACTTCTTCATGCTTAACTTTTAAATGTGGGGAAAACATATATTACAAATATTGAAGTCTATTAAGAATATTAAATATTTGTGGGAAGGCACATGTCCTTACAAAAAGATAATAATTAACCTTAGGAAAGTATGAAATATTTGTTTCCTTTCAGAGTCATTTCCTGATTTGCATTGCTTATTGTTTCATGCTCTAATCCCAAAGTGGAAATCCCAAGACATGCTTCAAAGACTGACAAGAGGCCATTATTAATTTATCTTCTCGTCTCAGTTCAAAGTTCTTAAAAACGTCTCAAAATGACAGTGCCTTGATAAGGAAGCATTTATAATTGCAGTCAGTGTGCCATGGAATACTTAGAATTTCTATGGATATCTGTAACATAGTATTGATATTTTAAAATGAATCTATTTGCCTAATAATGTATGGTAGTGAGACATGTAACAAATAATGAGGTGTTCAGTACCTAAAATATATTTTTAACAAAGCAAAATTTTATAGTTGGCTTTGGAATGTAATCATGAATATTCTATTAGAAGCAAGCAGTCAGTAGCACAAGAGGCTTATGTATAAGCATACTTTGCTCTTCTGAGTATTACCATAAGGACGTCCTGGCTAGCACAGACTCTCAGATTTTGAAACTTTTCTAAAAGAATTGACTAGTCAAAAGCAATCAGCACTTAAATCATTTTTAAATTCAAAATCTTGTTTTAAAGCATTTGTTTTGAAAAATCTCTATATTTAATGAAATATACCTCTATACTTGGAAATCAATTAAGACCATATGTTCCAGAGTATATGCAGTTGACTAATTAATATTCCTTGAACCCTAAAGCATTAAAAAAAACCAACTGTTCATCAATCCAATCTAAACACCAAAAAATCATCCAAAAAGTGAACACAATAATGAGGAAAATTTTGCTTTTTATATTTAATAGCGTTTATCATGATTGAATGGTCAACCCTGAATTAAATTTTTAAAGTATTCATTTCTGGGACTCCCCTGGCAGTCCTGTGGTTGAGGATCTAAACTTCCTTTGCAGGGAGAGCAAGTTCAGTCCCTGGTTGGGTAACTAAGATCCCACATGCCATGTGGCTAAAAAAGCAAGAGAAAGAGAAAGAAAATTTCTTGAACTAAACAAGAAATGAAAATACAACATATCAACTTTAAAAATTTATGGAAAAAGTGGCAAATTTTTAAAAATAATCATTTTCTGCAAACAAAGTGTTTTTAGGCTAAGTTCAAGATGGCATTTGTATGGCCTTATGTTGCTTCTAACTCTTGGCCTAGAAAAAGTATTTCATGGAGAGTATAATATTTTTAAATGATTTTATATTGCTTTAAATTCTCCCTATTTTAATGCTAGCCAACATCTATGAAATTCATTTAGCTATTAGAGTTAATATTTTGATAACATACCATTTTCTTATAATGTCATCGATGAGCATCATAGGATTATAATTGTATTTTATAAATATCAATGCTCCAAATAGTTCTTCCTTTGACATTTTGGTAGTGTTTCCTGGAGACATTCAGAAAGATTTTAAAGTCAGTATTTCATCCATGTGTTAGCCTTTTCTTGGTCTGCCTGTGAAGAAAAATATATCACAGCCATTTGAGGCTGGACAACTATTTTCATTTTATAAAAACTTCCCAATAGATTTTGTCTTTCAATGTCTGAGATTTATTGATATTGAATAAAGAAACATTCACATCTGAAATAATAATAATAATGTTAGCATTTCTTGATGGAGTATTCAATTGCTCAGTCTGATATTTTAATTGCTTTTATTAAAATGTATATGGATTATTCAATTTGACCTTTGTGTTTACTAAACTTGTATTGTAATGGCCAAGGTGTACTAAATGAAATAACTTGTCTGGAATTGTAAAACATAGTCATTTAAATTAACTTCTCTTCTATATCCTAACATCCTTCCCAGGCTTCACTTTCAGCTTACCTGCTAGGTTTATCTCCAAACTCAAACCTTCCCATCCCTCCCCCAGAGATCCACACTGAACTTGACCTTACATAGCTATCTTTGGGGCTTCTTTATCAACCATAGCTACAGAAAAATGTTTGGCAGGTTTTATTCTTCTGTTGCATCTGTAGTGTGTGCTCCTCTCTTGCCCTAAATCTTTACACTAATTCCTGATCTCTTCTCCTACTTTCATAAGTTCATATGATGTATATTATATGACATCCTATCACATATAATGATGTTCAGGCACTTTCCCTTTTATCTTGCTTATACCTATATATCCTCTCTTTCCTCTACCTCATGAAGGGAGTCATTACTCTTACTTCCTTCTTTAACCCTGGTAACTAACATAGCCCAGTGGATAAGCATGCAATGTCTTCAATCAGTCCATCCAAGTTCATTTCTTGACACCATTCTTTCCAGGTGGTGATATTGGGTACATTATATAGCCTCCAAATGTCTCTGTTTATTCATCTATAAAGTGAGGATAATAATAGTACCTACCTTATTAGAATATGATAAGATGGGCTAGTATGTGTAAAGTATTTAGAATAGTGCTTGGGACATGAGGATCATGTAAGAGTTAGATCTTGTTACTAACTGTTGTTCAGTTGCTAAGTCATGTCTGACTCTGTGATCTGTGGACCGCAGCATGCCAGGCTTCCCTGTCCTTCCCCATCTCCTAGAATTTGCTCAGAATCATGTCCATTGAGTCAGTGATCCTATCCAACCATCTCATCCTCTGCTGCCCTCTTCTTCTTTTGCCTTCAATCTTTCCCAGCATCAGGCTCTTTTCCAATGACTCAGCTCTTCCTGAATTGTCAGTCCCATTGCTGCTAACTCACTTCAGTCGCGTCTGACTGTGCACGACCCCATAGACGGCAGCCCACCAGGCTCCCCTGTCCCTGGGATTTTCCAGGCAAGAACACTGGAGTGGGTTGCCAATTCCTTCTCTGATGCATGAAAGTGAAAAGTGAAAGTAAAGGCTCTCCCATTACTTTCTTACATTTCCATTTGTTCTTTTTCCAGTGGACTCTTCTTTGAGTGCAGAAACTTCGAAACACAAACTAAAATGAATACTTTTCCATCCTTTTCTTTCACAATGTTGCAAACCTAGTGATTTCAAGACTTTCTTTCTCTCAGAGGGGTCAGTAGTCATTATTTTCATCTCCCTCTATAAACTCACTCTTTAATTCATTCTTGAAATCATTTTGTCTTTCACCTTTACCATTCTGCTGCGATTTCTCTCTTAAGGGTAAACTTCTTGTCAACAAACTCAGCTGAATTTAACTAAGTCTTCTCTTTTATCCCTTGTCGCAATCAACACTGTTGATTATTCAATCTTGGATCTCCAACCTCACTCTGCTGTTGGGGTAATATGTACAGTTCAACTCCCTTACTGTTTCTTCTTTATTTTCTTGGTGGACACTTCTTCTTCCTCTGTGTCTTGTCTCTAATTGCCTCACTTGACACTCACCCACTCACAGGCTTCTGGGATGATCTTAGCTGTACTGATAATCCTCAAATCCACATCTCCAATTTTGTTTTTCCTTGGAGATCCAGATTTATACCTTCAGCTGCTTACTTGTGATTTCCCCTAGGATGTCATGTCGTCACCTCAAACTCATCATCTCATGTCACCTCAAACCAGTTCTGTTCTGGCTTCCCTACTTCTGTCATTAATACCACGATGCTCAGCCCCCAGACTTGAAGCTTAATTCACCTATTATGCTTTTTCTGCTTTGTCGTCATAGCTAGTCATTCACCAAGCTGCATGTTTGGTGTCTGTCATGTTTTTATCTCTTACTACAGTCATGTTTTTTTCTCTTACTACTCTTGATTAGTATTCCACTTTGCTTAAGCTAATCTGCTATTTTCCTCCAGGTGTGCCTTGGGAATTTTTTGCTATTCAACTTGCTCCCTCATTCTCCCCATATAAAAATACCTTCCTGCTTTTCACCTTACTTATGAAAATCATTTTCAGATTTCATGACCTAATCAAATGATCCCTCCTCCTCTGTGAAGTTTCCCCCTGCATCGGCACTCAAAGTGGTATTTTTCTTTCAGTTTTTATAACCTTTGCCTGTGCCAGGGTATCTCATGCATGTTCAAGGTTATCATGTATTTATTTGTTGTGATTGTTTTAGTGTCCGTCTAGGACATGACATGCTTAATATGATATTTTTCATATTATAGGTAGAGCAACAAATATGTGCTAATGATGAACAAATACTAAAGTGACCCAACTTATTCACTAGGAGCACAAGATGTTTGGGTACAAATTTCAGATTATTTCTATTTTAAGCAGAAGCTAAATCTGAGTCAATTTAGAGGTTTATGGGTACATTCAGTACAATTTACATCAATTAAGGATCTACTATTTTTGAGGGCTACCTCCAGTTTCCAGTGAGCTTACGGAGGGCCTTGAATGGAATGGTGTGTGGAGGCGGGAGGCCTCTGATCATCCGCACCTGAATGTGGATGCTGGAATCCACAGGGTGTCTGCAGTCCTGTCGGTCCATGACCATCAATCCTATAATGCGCTACGGCATCCTTCTTTCTTCACCTGCATGGCATGACCTCCTTGGCTCTAGGTCAGTACTCCTGAACCTCCATAGCACGCATTGGAAAACATTGTTACTTACATGCTAGGAGCAGGTCTCAGAACCATCAGCTTAGAGCCTCCAATATTCTCCTCTCCTCTTCTGTTCATGCTTCCTTTGCCGTAGGAACTCTGCAAGAGTCTGCATTTGTGAATTTGCCTACTCTCTAAAATTCTGTTGTGACCTCCAAGTCAGTTTTTAAATTGTCTCTCATCTAGAGTCATGTGACCATTTTTTCCTCCACGTTGCAATGCATTTAAAAATGTTTATCTGCAAAGCTAAAAACAACCCACTGACAGCACATCTTTTATGTTCAGGTCTAATGCTCCGCACCCTCTATTTTTGAGAATTCAGTTCATTTAGAAAGACTCCTTCTCTGGCCCCACTGACGCACTGCCCTGGGGTCTCAGCTACCTTCTTGACCCTCAGATGAGAAAACCTACATACCTCTAACGTGCATTTGTGGAAAGCTTATTGCTTTCCCAAACATCTATTTTCCAGCCTTTGCCTCATTTATTTTGTCTTCCACTCTCACAAGCTCTGAGGTAGCCCTGTCTTTTTAAGTCAACCCAGAATTCCAACTCTTGTGGCCCACTTTCATATTCCAGCTGAAGTTCTTGGCCTTGTGCACTTTTTCCTCTTTTCTTATCCCAACTATGTTTTTGACCTTTCATTTAGCACAACCATAGGCTGTGTCGACAGGATGTTCTTTCTTATCCTTGTTTCCCTAGAGTCTCTGCTCTGCCAGTTTACACCAGCAACAAGCAAACGCATGCCAGCGATGATTAGAGCTGGGAGGAGACAGAACTAAGCCGTCACCATCAGATGGCTTTTCTCATCTGCTGGCAGGAGGAAGGCTGGGATTTCCTACTCTGGAAGGTTCTATTTACAGGGAAAGCTGGAGAGATTTTACAAGGAAGAATACGATTTTTATAGACAGTGACAGCTTTGAAGCCCCTGGGGAAAATTCACAGGCATTCTGAGGATATCTTCTGTCATTTTTAAAAATTAGATTATTTAGGGGGCTGCGTGTGTGACTGTCCAGCCATTTTATTTCACCTTCAGTTTTGTAAAAAATTTTGAGCCTTGTTTGTGACCACTTTCCATGTTATTTCTGGCCTGGTTTTGTCCGTGGAGGACTAAGTGTAGCTGATTTGTTTACATACATGCCCTCCCATAGGTTCCTCTGCCATTAAATTCTGTTTTGTCTTTTCTGTGCAAGGGCTGGTTCCAGCACTTTCAATTTGAATATTCCAGTGCTTATCTCTGGCGTATCCTTCCTTCCACTGTAGCTTTCCCTTCGGAGCAGAAGAGAGTTAGTTATTCATCTTCTACTTCTTTTCTTCCTGTCCAGAATACTCTTCCCAGCCATGACTGAGGTGGGAGGCAGATTGGCTCCATGGCTGAGCAGCTAGAATTTGTCAAACTGAGTACATTGGAGGTTTGTTTTCCCTGGATACTTCAAGGAAAAAGCTCATGGCAGGAGCTGAGCTCTGCTGGAGTAAAGAGATAAGATGACCACATCTGTCATTCTTAGGATCAAGGAGGCTTCCCTGACTGCACATGTGTGGAAAAGTTCCTTGGGGGTCAAAAAAAAAAGAGGGGCTGCTCTTCCATAATGGGCACTGTGAATCTCCCAGCGACCCCCTGCTGTGGAATCCATCTTGGCTAAAGGATGCACCTCCTTGTCCGAGAGGGCCCTGGACCAGGTCAGATGTGGGAAATGAAGCAGGATGATTGGCTAGGGGAAAACAAGGGCCAGGAGGAACCGCCTGATATAAGTGACAGATAAATGGTGATGTAAGTATCTTCTTCCCCCTCCTCATTCAGGAGGATGCCCGCACTCTTTCTCTGGGTGTGTGTTTCTGCCTCGCCTCTGTCTTAAATAAATAAACTGCTTCTCTGCATGTCCTCCCCTGCAGAGATGACTGAGCTGTGCCTCTCATCATCAGTTTTGTGCCTGTTTTTACAGCTCTGTATCCTTGAAAAGTCTTATTTTCAAGAGGGACAAGAGCCAGAGTGGCTCTATTCCAGCCACTATTCCCTGGTGGAGTAGTGGTTAGGATTCCTGGTTATCACCCAGGCTTCCCAGGTTCAGCTCTGGAGCAGGGAACTTTAAGACCTCACTGCTCACTCCTGTCTCCCCAAGATCATGACCACTTCCACTCTCACTCCTGCTTCAGACCCCTGGGTTGCTGACACCGTTGCTAGACTTTCTTGTCCCACAGAGACAAGAAAGCATTAACCTCTCTGTGGGATAAACATTCATCTTTTTCATTTTTAAAGCATACTGATGTGTTTTCCATTTTAAAAAAATATTTCATTTAAAAAAGTTTTTTGAAAGTCAATATTTTACAGGTATATTAATGTAACAAACCATTTTAGTCAATAATAAATATGTTTTAAATGATGTGATTTCAGTTATTTTTACTGAAACTTCTTATTAGCAGAAGTGCCTTGACTTGATCAGTGGGTATGCTCCTGCTGCTGCTAAGTCGCGTCAGTCGTATCTGACTCTGTGCGACCCCATAGGCGGCAGCCCACCAGGCTCCCCCATCCCTGGGATTCTCCAGGCAAGAACACTGGAGTGGGTTGCCATTGCCTGCTCCGGATCAGTGGGTGTACTTAAACAGTGAAAACCAGCTTAAGGTTTGTCTTCAGACTCTATAATAAAGACATCAGTTGCTAACAGTTTTGTTGAATAAATGAATTGCTTTATGCTTATATTTGGAAAAGTAATTCAAATGTGTGCTTTAGTTTCTTACCTATAAAATAGCAATAAAAATAGAACTCTAGCTTAGAATTGTTACATGATCAGCTGGTACATGCAGCTTTCGCATTTCACCTTAAGTACACAGTTTTATATGTTTTCAGCATGCTGCCTATTTGTAGAATTCTGATGCTGGAGTAAAGAAACAATCCATCAGTGTAGCTAGTAGGACATTACTCTCGTCTAAAATTGACTTTTGCCTTTTATTACAATCTATTCAGTACTTTTATGCTTCAAAATTTATTCACATATGTATTCTGTCTCATTTTAATTTTTCACTTTGCTTTCCTTCTTCCCCTTGGCAGCTACACTATTGTTGCTAGTATATTTTCTTTCAAAATTGCATTATTATTTTGTGTATTTATAATTAAATTTGGGGCCTCCCTGGTGGCTTAGAGGTTAAAGCGTCTGCCTCCAATGCGGGAGACCCGGGTTCAAGTCCTGGGTCGGGAAGATCCCCTGGAGAAGGAAATGGCAATCCACTCCAGTATTCCTGCCTGGAGAATCCCATGGACAGAGAAGCCTAGTAGGTTACAGTCCACGGGGTTGCAAAGAGTCGGACACGACTGAGTGACTTCACCTCATAATTAAATTTATGTAGATGCTAGTGCCACATGCTTCACTCTTTTCCTGTGGGTTTCTTTTTTTCTCAGCTGTAATAATACGGTATTGGGATTGGTTCCCAAACTTTTACTCTCAGAGATCACCTGGGCTGGTTGTATTGGAATTATCTGAAGATCTTAGAAAAATACAGATTAATGGGACTCAGTTGAAACTTCTAAACTCAGAACTTCCACTGAATTGAGTGATCTTAAAGTTTCTGCTCCATTGAAAATTTTATGCTTCCTCGATGATAGCAACATTTTCCTCTTTTGCTTTTTAAATTCTGTAATGAGTCAACAAGAAAATGAACTTCAATATGAAAAATAACTTTAGAAGGAAAACCTGTTTATACTGACATTTTTGCAAGTGTTTGATTATAATTGATTTTTTCTCATAACCTCTAGTAAGTTAAAGGAAACACAACTGTTAAATAGTGTATATATTAACATAAGTCACAAAATTTTTCTTCTAATTAGAGTAGGTTGTAAAATGTAAGATTAAGTTCTTAGTCAAAATTGTCCCCATGTGCTTGTAACATTTACAGTTGGATTGAGTGTTTATATATCCAGTATTCTTGGACTTATTGAATCCAAGTTACAAATATTTTTTTCCCAGTGCACTACTTCAATTATTAAAAGTCATTTCTCTTTGGAAAAAAAAAAAATACCACAATTGCCAACATGCAGTTTTTTATAATTTAATTTTTTAAGAAATTAAAGTGCCTTTTTCATAAAAAGATTTTAAAATATAGCAATGCTTTATATTAGAATTACATTTCTGCTAAGAAAGATGAAGCATTTTACTTGAAATGTATTTTATCCTTATGATATGTCAAAGGAATATTTACTGATCCATTTTTATTAGGCTGTTTTCCAAGCAGCTGCTGCTGATATTATAGGTTAAGGATAAAAAGGAAATATAACTTGTCTGTGATGAAAAAGTGAGACTTCAATGAGCAAAATAGAGGTGTTTTCAGCTCAATTCCATCCATTATTTGTCTTCTTTATGTAAAGGATCACTCCACTTACAATGAACCAAGGGTGAGATGTCTATTATTAATAGAATAATGAAGAATTTACCTAGAAGATGGATTATGAATCAAAAGTACACAATATTAGAAAGAGGAGGGGGGCGGGAAAGCCAATTGTAATTGTCAACTCTTTGGTGCCATTAGATTCTATTGACTTTTGTTCTCATATTATGGATTATTGGGGGGTTGGCACAGGAGTTTGAATGAGGTAGGAAGACAAAGGAAGGAAAGAAACTTTTACATACAGGATGAGTCAGGGGCACAGGGTTTAGCCCTCTTCCCAGATACGACTATCCCTTCTTTCCTCTTGGATATTTCACCCTATGAATGTTGACTTTTCTCATTTGTTTCTTTTCCCCCAGTTTCATCTCCTATATCTTAATTTTCAAATTTAATTCATTAGTAAAATTTATATTTTTACCATGGGATTGAGAATATCTTAACTGGCATAATCATTGCATAGCTACTCAGAGAACTGACCCTGTTAATCTACAGAAATTCAATAATTTAAAATATTAATATTAAAGGCATATTTCCAACATGCATTAAATATTTTAGTAGCTCCACTGAAATGAGATTTTTTTTTTCCAGAGGTTTCTTTTGATATTTTAACAGAAATCAATCAACAGAAATTAAAGCAGATTATGGCTCAGCTGGAGAAGGGAAAAATTAAAGTAATTCTATCTTTTACCAACTGATTCAAAGACTGAGGGGGCTTTGAAATAAAAATTTGCTTTCTAATGTAAGCTGTAAATATTTAGATCTAAAGATGTAAAAAATCTTTTATGAATACATTTCAAGAATAAAGCAGCATTCCTTTGAGATAAGTAGTTTACAATTGGGCATAGCTTTAGAAGAAGAAAATGAACCCTAAGTTATGTGATTGGGTTCAAGGTTACAAAATCCTTGTCCAGCTTCTAGCCTAATTCCCCAAGAATAACAAAGAGCATAGACCTTGAGACTTTTTTTTATTATAACACAAAATCTGAGAACCCTGGAGTCTGGCAGTTGACAAAGTGTGGGCACCCTACTCCAGTACTCTTGCCTGGAAAATCCCATGGATGGAGGAGCCTGGTGGGCTGAAGTCCATGGGTCGCTAAGAGTCGGGCACGACTGAGCGACTTCACTTTCACTTTTGACTTTCATGCATTGGAAAAGGAAATGGCAACCCACTCCAGTGTTCTTGCCTGGAGAATCCCAGTGACGGCGGAGCCTGGTGGGCTGCCGTCTATGGGGTCACACAGAGTCGGACACGACTGAAGCGACTTAGCAGCAGCAGCTATATTCATTTCATAAAGAAATGCTGAGTAGCTCTTATTTGCAAAGCAGTGTGCCTGTGCTGCTCATGCATTGGGAAGCAAGGGCCTTTGTCAGGCACCTCTTTTCTATTTGGGCAAACACAGAAATTAAATAAGCAAAAAAAATCATTATAAATGATCATTGTGACAACTGCCACACAGATGACATGTAGTTATGAGTGCACAGAACAGTGATCCTGATCCCATCTGATGAATCGGGGAATATTTAGAAAGGAAATGATTTTTCATCTAAGGTTTATAAAGAAACTTGGGTCCAATCTGGACATCCAAGCAGAGGGAACAGTGTGGGGATGGTTCCAGATGGGAAAGAAAAGAAATAGGGAAAGCTCGAGAAAATGAAAGCAAGCCAGAGTGTTGAGGAAACCGCTGGAATCAGAAGTATGGTTTGAACTTAGCAAGCGGTAATACTGCCGGACAGCTCTGCCTCCTGTGCGGGGGCTCATCTGAACTTGTGAGAGGAGGTGTCTGCAAGATTCTGTGTGAAAGGAACTGATATTTCCAAAACATAGACTATAGGCTGCTTCCCTTATAGACAGTCTTTTATTTAAATTTCAAAACAATCATAAAGTAGATTTTATCCCCTTTATTTTACATATGAAAAACCAAGGCTCAGAAAGTGTAAATGATGTGTACAGGATTCCACAGAATTAGCTGAACAGCTGGTACTTGACGGGTAGTTTTTCTTAAGATATTTCCACCCCCCCCCCCCCCCCAACAGACACACAAAATAATCTGTCAAAGAAGCTGCGTTACCATGTTCTTGGATGCCTCTGCTCCGGAATCACAGGCTTTCTTTTAATTAGATGGCGGGATGTAGATGTCAGGACAGGAACTAAGTAACCACCAAGACCACGTGACTTCCTTGTTTCTGGATGAGGAAAGTGAAGACTAAAGATGGCTGTGTGAGTGGGTTGGCGTGAGTGATTGCTAGAGGCTGGGTTCATCATGAACCACGTACACTTTTCATATTTTACCCCAAGCTCCAACCTTCTCAGGCAGCCTCAGTTGCAAAGTTAAAGGCTAAGAGAGCTGCTGTTTTCCTAAAACTGACAAATTCACTGAGGTAGCCACAGACTTCCCCCCCCCCCCCCCCCCCCCAACAGACACACAAAATAATCTGTCAAAGAAGCTGCGTTACCATGTTCTTGGATGCCTCTGCTCCGGAATCACAGGCTTTCTTTTAATTAGATGGCGGGATGTAGATGTCAGGACAGGAACTAAGTAACCACCAAGACCACGTGACTTCCTTGTTTCTGGATGAGGAAAGTGAAGACTAAAGATGGCTGTGTGAGTGGGTTGGCGTGAGTGATTGCTAGAGGCTGGGTTCATCATGAACCACGTACACTTTTCATATTTTACCCCAAGCTCCAACCTTCTCAGGCAGCCTCAGTTGCAAAGTTAAAGGCTAAGAGAGCTGCTGTTTTCCTAAAACTGACAAATTCACTGAGGTAGCCACAGCCACTGGAAAAAGTCACCTTGACTTTTGGAAGTAAAACCTCTTTTTATCCTCCCCATTAATAACATCTGTTTGTGTTCTTTCTACATAATTAGAAATCCTTCTGTCTGAATAAACGACAGTAATTTATTTTCTGTCATCAGGCAGATAAACTGTGTTGCTCAATTCTAAAATTTCTCTGACAACTTTTGGAGTTAATGGGAATTGGATAACTATTAAGATTCTGTAGAAGAGAAAACCTTTGAGGTGGGTGGAATAGGTGGAAAAGCTCTATAAACTCAAAATTGGTTTTTAATGTTTTGAGATTTTTCAGGAAACTAAAACCTGAGCCCTGTTGGCCTGTGCCAAATTGTCTTTGAAATGGATTAATTCGCATAATGTGTTCATAAAGAATATCCTGTTTAAAATGGCTAAAAGCAGATTAATTGGACTTTTAACGTTAAAACAGAGAATGCCAATGAGTAGTTGGTGGTTCTGAAAAAGAAAGTATTAATCATAGTCAGTATTTTACTAGGTTCTCCACTAGAGGGCAGAAAGAACAACTCAACACTAGAAGCCTGACAGGCTGGCATTTAAAACCAGAAGTGTGTTGGGTTATCTCATTGTCAGTTATCCCTTAAAAATGTACTTAATATAGTCACAAGAAATTGACTTGTACATTTCTTTCAGGAAATGAAGAATAATCCGTTTGTATCTCTCTCCCTCTCAACTCATGTGCTGATACCTAGCTGAAGGTTTTTATTGTAACACTTTTAATAAAATCACCATGAAAATAATTTGCTGATTCGAAAGAGATGTGCAGTAGAAGGCAGACTGGATGGAATTTTTAGCAAAGAAAAGTATATTTGGAGAAAGATTAATTTCACAACTCTTGTGAAATAACATACTGGCCCCTTAGCATCGATGAACCATGCTTCTATGTTGTAGGCATTCATCTGCACTTTGTTCAGATGGAGGAAAAATAGGCCCTCTGAGTTTCACAGCACTCAGCTGCCACCTTCCCCATCCCCATTGCTTGCTGTCTTAGACCAGTTTTCTTAGAAGTGGAGCCTGAGACAGGGGTTTGGAGTTTGTGATCTGCTGAGGATGTGGTTCTCCAGAAAAACATCCTGTAAGGGAGAGTGTATATCATGATTGGGAAGGGCAGGGAGAAGACAAAGAATGATCTCAGGCAGTCTATAGCCTAGTTCACAGGGAGAGTGCTATGGACCATAAATTGCAAGGTCATCCACCCTTGAGGCAAAGGAGCTGCCCTTGGATACCCCTCATCTGTCATCACTGGCTGTGGACCTCGGTGTGGGTAGAGGGTCAAGGAACTCAGTATTTGGACCCTCTTCTCAGCAGAGGGCAATGGTCTGTGGAAGGAAGCAGCTGTGGGCTCTGAAGTAAATGAAATCCCTGATGGAGGCATTTATCTTCATACTGAGTCTTTAAAATATATGTATTTTGTGTGTGTGTATATATATATATATATACACACATTCAATACATAATATGTGTCTAAAAGAGAGTTAAATATGTATTTCTTAAAAGACATTTAAGAAAAAGAGCAACATTAAAAGGTTAGATAAACAGCTATCTTATATATGAGATTGATCCCTATGAAATTGTATTATTCAACAGTTCTTGACTTAGAAGAACATTAGCTTTACCAGTTTCACGTTGTTCAACCTAATTGTTGGTCTCATCCTTTTATTTGCTTTGTTATCCTTTTATTTACTCCATGTAACAAAAGCCATATATGAAATATGGCATCTATACAATCAAGTAGTCTCATGTTGAAACTTCAGGGAAAAATTTTCCTGTATTGCTTCCTGTTGCTTTATGTGACCACTGTTTTTTTCTTTTACTAAAATTTGACCATAAACTTGTTTCTGATTGCTAAATTTGTTGAAGTTTACCCATGTATGACTGATTGAAGTACAACTAGACACTTGATTAACAGTCATCAAATAATGATGCTCATTTGCCCTCACATGGTCCATATATCCTGTGATTCAAGTAGAAATCTCTTTTGTGGAAGAAAGATATCTCTGTGGATTAGACCTTTCCTCAGGTTATTTCAGGTTATTTCCTCAGGTTATTTCAATATTTATTTAGTTCCCACTGGACACTGAAACACTTTCTTAACTTTTGAGATATCCAAGCTGTGTGTAAGTTCACTTCCAAAGTATTACAAGTCAACCATTGGGACATTTTAAGACTTTGGGACTATAGGATTAGGAATGCGTGTTTCTGACAGTTCTATTTTCTTGTTCAGTGTTGGTTTTTTAAATCAGTATATAATTTTTTTTGTCCCTTACAAAAATTTTTTTCTTAAATTCCATTTCAAAGATAATCAGCTGTTCTTCTAGTTTTATTTTGGCTCATCTTGGACAGTAGATCTTTTCCTCCTTTCTTTCCAACTTTTATGTGTCTTCTTTGTGTGTGTCTCTTATTAAGTAGATATTCTCCCTCCTGATTTTTTATTTCAACATGGAGACTTCTCTTTGTGTCTGAGATCATCTCGTTACATGACATTAATTCTGTCATATTATTTTACATTTTTCATCACTATAATTTTGTGTCTCTTCTTCCCAGTTTTCCATCCAAAAGTCATGAATTTAATTTATTAGTTTATAATTTATCCATCCTACTTTGTTGTTATGATGTCCTTGGCTTGAGACTTTTATACACCCCTGTCAGTATCCATGTTTTATTTGTTCACGTGGCTCCTTTCATTGTCTTTCATCATGTGGACACCATTCAATTCTAGATCTCTATTTCTGTCATGTGGTGGTGATCATTTTTCTCTTTCTTCCATAGTTCTTTTGTGGCTTTTTAATGGCAATGATATACTTATTCAGGGTGTTTTACCTTTCTATATTTTTTGCTGCCTCCTTCTGCGTTTATTACTTGAGTCCTGGATACAAGAAAGTTTCAAGGTAGATCTTTATTTGGCAAATATTCTGAAGCCTTGTATGGCTGAGAATATATTTTATGCTTTTGTATTTTTATGACATTTTAACACTGTCTCAAATGCTAGGTGATAAAAATCTTGGACAAAGTTGATAGCATTTTTACCCTGACTTTCAAAAGATCTCATTCATGCTTTGAAATAGCTGAAACCTGATAACATAACTAAACATAGATTTTTCCATGGGCTTCTTCAGTTCAGTTCAGTTCAGACGCTCAGTCGTATCCAACTCTTTGCGACCCCATGAATCGCAGCACGCCAGGCCTCCCTGTCCATCACCAACTCCTGGAGTTCACTCAGATTCACGTCCATTGAGTCAGTGATGCCATCCAGCCATCTCATCCTTGGTCGTCCCCTTCTCCTCCTGCCACCAATCCCTCCCAGCATCAAAGTCTTTTCCAATGAGTCAACTCTTCGCATGAGGTGGCCAAAGTACTGGAGTTTCAGCTTTAGCATCATTCCTTCCAAAGAAATCCCAGGGTTGATCTCCTTCAGAATGGACTGGTTGGATCTCCTTGTAGTCAAAGGGTCTCTCAAGAGTCTTCTCAAACACCACAGTTCAAAAACATCAATTCTTCGTCACTCAGCCTTCTTCACAGTCCAACTCTCACATCCATATATGACTACTAGCCTTGACTAGATGGACCTTAGTCGGCAAAGTAATGTCTCTACTTTTGAATATGCTAACTAGGTTGATCATAACTTTTCTTCCAAGGAGTAAGCGTCTTTTAATTTCATGGCTGCAGTCACCATCTGCAGTGATTTGGAGCCCCAAAAAATAAAGTCTGACACTGTTTCCCCATCTATTTCCCATGAAGTGATGGGACCGGATGCCATGGGCTTCTTTGCAACTAGTAAATACTCTGCCTATTTTATGATTTGAAATTTAGATAAAGAACTATCAAAGTATGAAGTGGAACATCGGAAGAGAAAACAGACTCTCTAGAGGGGAGATCTTGGATTACAGCAAGGCTCAAGGATGCAAGGCTGTGGGAATCAGGAATGACTGCCAACTGAGACCAAGTTCAGGGCCTGGCCGGATGAGAGTTGGGGAGGGCCCGGTGGGGCAGGGAGCATGGGGGTACTGAAAGCTCAATGGCCTATAGCAGATGTGATGAGTGTTAGGAGGTGCTGACACCAGTCCTGAAAGGTGAGTTGAAAGAATGAACAGGGAGATGTGGGGATGGAGAACCAGAATCCAAGCTCAGGGAGGTGGGGCTGGCAGGTACCACGCAGGAGGCAGCCTTTTGCTTGACCTGTAGACTTACTGTCCTCAGCTCATCTGCCTCCCAGCCATTCACACATCAGCTCCCTCGAGGAGGCTGGGAGCATCGTGTTAGGAGAGAGCAGAGAAGGGTCAGGTCAGGGCCTCTGGAGCGGACGGGGGCACGGATTGACCTCATCACAGTCATGCCTGTTCTTCCTCTTCAAAACCACTTCCAATTGACATCTGTTGACATACTCCTGGGTTCTGGGATAATTCCTTGCAACTTGGGAATAGCTAGTTACACTTTAGGAATAGCTGGGGTGGAGCTAAAGCAGGGAAGGAATTGTGTGTCACATTGGAATAAAATGGCTAATACCCCTTCTAGTCTATAGAAGAGAGAGAATGCGAGACAAAAATTCCACTAACATCATCTGTTGTGAAGGAGACATTTGGTTTATGATTGTACTAGAGTGCGTGTGAGATACTGAGAACAATGGAAAAGGGTGCTTTGCCTGTAGTACTAAGCAATTAATTGTGCCCTTAAAGGATAGAGGAAATGAAAACACAGCAAATATGCTACCTTGTCAATTCCAATTTCAGGTTCCAGAATTTGAGTCCTAATATATTGTTAGAAGTTAGATTTTGCTTCATTTCCATTCCAACCCAGGAGCTGTGCAGTGAAGAAGGCAAATGTGGTGGTTAATCCCCTCTGGGGGGTAGTTTTTCTATTGAGAAAGAAGCAATTTTAGATGAAAAATGTGAGTAAACACGGGGATGTGGTGTTTATCTTCAAAATAGGCTGAATGCATAGATGGAAAAAATACCACCTGCTGCCCTTTCGAAGGTGGCCTTTGGAGGAGAAGGGGATTCTAACTCATTTTGAGTCTGGGCCTCCTGGGGTCAAAGAGAGAAGGCCAAGAATAAAAAAATAGCATAGTTGGGGAATCTTCAGCAATATCTCCAAAGATCTATCACAAAGATCAAAGCAGAAATCTGAAACACTTTCTTAACTTTTGAGATATCCAAGCTGTGTGTAAGTTCACTCAAAGTATAACAAGGTATTACAGGTATTACAAGTCAAACCCAAAGTATTACAAGTCAACCATTGGGACATTTTAAGACTTTGGGACTATAGGATTAGGAATGCATGTTTCTGACAGTTCTATTTTCTTGTTCAGTGATGGTTTTTTAAATCAGTATATAATTTTTTTTGTCCCTTACAAAAATTTTTTTCTTAAATTCCATTTCAAAGATAATCAGCTGTTCTAGTTTTATTTTGGCTCATCTTGGACAGTAGTCTTTTCCTCCTTTCTTTCCAACTTTTATATGTATTCTTTGTGTGTGTCTCTTATTAAGTAGATATTCTCCCTCCTGATTTTTTATTTCAACATGAGAGACTTCTCTTTGTGTCTGAGATCATCTTGTTACATGACATTAATTCTGTCATATTATTTTACATTTTTCATCACTGTAATTTTGTGTCTCTTCTTCCCAGTTTTCCATTCAAAAGACATGAATTTAATTTATTAGTTTATAATTTATCCATCCTACTTTGTTGTTACGATGTCCTTGGCTTGAGACTTTTATATGCCCCTGTCAGTATCCATGTTTTATTTGTTCACGTGGCTCCTTTCATTGTCTTTCATCATGTGGACACCATTCAATTCTAGATCTCTATTTCTGTCATGTGGTGGTGATCATTTTTCTCTTTCTTCCATAGTTCTTTTGTGGCTTTTTAAGGGCTTCCCTGGTGGCTCAGAGGTTAAAGCATCTGCCTCCAGTGCAGAAGACCCAGGTTCGATCCCTGGGTCGGGAAGATCCCCTGGAGAAGAAAATGGCAATTCACTCCAGAATTCTTGCCTGGAGAATCCCATGGACGGAGGAGCCTAGTAGGTTACAGTCCACGGGGTCGCAAAGAGTCAGACACGACTGAGCGACTTCACCTCACCTAATGGCAATGATATACTTATTCAGGGTGTTTTACCTTTCTATATTTTTTGCTGCCTCCTTCTGTGTTTATTACTTGAGTCCTGGATGCAAGAAAGTTTCAAGGTAGATCTTTATTTGGCAAATATTCTGAAGCCTTGTATGACTGAGAATATATTTTATGCTTTTGTATTTTTATGACATTTTAACACTGTCTCAAATGCTAGGTGATAAAAATCTTGGACAAAGTTGGTAGCATTTTTACCCTGACTTTCAAAAGATCTCATTCATGCTTTGAAATAGCTGAAACCTGATAACATAACTAAACATAGATTTTTCCATGGGCTTCTTCAGTTCAATTCAGTTCAGTCGCTCAGTCGTGTCCAACTCTTTGCGACCACATGAATCGCAGCACGCCAGGCCTCCCTGTCCATCACCAACTCCCGGAGTTCACTCAGATTCACGTCCATTGAGTCAGTGATGCCATCCAGCCATCTCATCTTCTGTCGTCCCCTTCTTCTCCTGCCCCCAATCCCTCCCAACATCAGAGTCTTTTCCAATGAGTCAACTCTTCACATGAGGTTGCCGAAGTACTGGAGTTTCAGCTTTAGCATCATTCCTTCCAAAGAAATCCCAGGGCTGATCTCCTTCAGAATGGACTGGTTGGATCTCCTTGCAGTCAAGGGACTCTCAAGAGTCTTCTCCAACACCACAGTTCAAAAGCATCAATTCTTTGGTGCTCAGCCTTTTTCACAGTCCAACTCTCACATCTCTACATGACTACTAGCCTTGACTAGATGGACCTTAGTCGGCAAAGTAATGTCTCTACTTTTGAATATGCTCTCCAGGTTGATCATAACTTTTCTTTCAAGGAGTAAGCGTCTTTTAATTTCATGGCTGCAGTCACCATCTGCAGTGATTTGGAGCCCCAAAAAATAAAGTCTGACACTGTTTCCCCATCTATTTCCCATGAAGTGATGGGACCGGATGCCATGGGCTTCTTTGCAACTAGTAAATACTCTGCCTATTTTATGATTTGAAATTTAGATAAAGAACTATCAAAGTATGAAGTGGAACATCGGAAGAGAAAACAGACTCTCTAGAGGGGAGATCTTGGATTACAGCAAGGCTCAAGGATGCAAGGCTGTGGGAATCAGGAATGACTGCCAACTGAGACCAAGTTCAGGGCCTGGCCGGATGAGAGTTGGGGAGGGCCCGGTGGGGCAGGGAGCATGGGGGTACTGAAAGCTCAATGGCCTATAGCAGATGTGATGAGTGTTAGGAGGTGCTGACACCATTCCTGAAAGGTGAGTTGAAAGAATGAACAGGGAGATGTGGGGATGGAGAACCAGAATCCAAGCTCAGGGAGGTGGGGCTGGCAGGTACCATGCAGGAGGCAGCCTTTTGCTTGACCTGTAGACTTACTGTCCTCAGCTCATCTGCCTCCCAGCCATTCACACATCAGCTCCCTCGAGGAGGCTGGGAGCATCGTGTTAGGAGAGAGCAGAGAAGGGTCAGGTCAGGGCCTCTGGAGCGGACGGGGGCACGGATTGACCTCATCACAGTCATGCCTGTTCTTCCTCTTCAAAACCACTTCCAATTGACATCTGTTGACACACTCCTGGGTTCCGGGATAATTCCTTGCAACTTGGGAATAGCTAGTTACACTTTAGGAATAGCTGGGGTGGAGCTAAAGCAGGGAAGGAATTGTGTGTCACATTGGAATAAAATGGCTAATACCCCTTCTAGTCTATAGAAGAGAGAGAATGCGAGACAAAAATTCCACTAACATCATCTGTTGTGAAGGAGACATTTGGTTTATGATTGTACTAGAGTGCGTGTGAGATACTGAGAACAATGGAAAAGGGTGCTTTGCCTGTAGTACTAAGCAATTAATAATCCCCTCTGGGGAGTAGTTTTTCTATTGAGAAAGAAGCAGTTTTAGATGAAAAATGTGAGTAAACACGGGGATGTGGTGTTTATCTTCAAAATAGGCTGAATGCATAGATGGAAAAAATACCACCTGCTGCCCTTTCGAAGGTGGTCTTTGGAGGAGAAGGGGATTCTAACTCATTTTGAGTCTGGGCCTCCTGGGGTCAAAGAGAGAAGGCCAAGAATAAAAAAATAGCATAGTTGGGGAATCTTCAGCAATATCTCCAAAGATCTATCACAAAGATCAAAGCAGAAAATCTCTGTTTTCTTACTGGTGTTAGACTTACTGCTCTTTAGATACTGATATAATGATATTAATGATCAGCACTTAATGGTGAGTTTCCTATAGGTTTATAAAACAATTAACATACCAAATTCCTGCTCAGCATTTGGGCTTCCCTGGTGGCTCAGACAGTAAAGACTCTGCCTGCAATGCAGGAGACCCAGGTTCGATCCCTGGGTTGGGAAGATTCTCTGGAGAAGGAAATGACAATCCACTCCAGTATTCTTGCCTGGAAAATCCCAGGGACAGAGGAGCCTGGTGGGCTACAGCCCATGGGGTTGCAAAGAGTCCGACATGAGTGAGCGACTAACACTTTCACTTTCACATGAGGATACTCAGTGAATGCACAAAAGAATGCTGTGAAATTTCACAGTGTTTATGAAACTTTACACACGGAGCAAGTGGCACAGCTAAGAACTGATATTAAGGATCCCAGGTAAGGTTCCACAAGGAGGTCATTTTTGCCTTCCTTGTAGGTATAACTTCTGCCTCAGCTGTGGCTCAGTGCAGGAGATTCCAAAAAGGAAGAACTCTTCTTTTTCTCTCCTGAGACAGCATTTATCAACGAACACAATAATCCAAGGAGAGAAGGAACTAGAAATCATTTAGTTAGCACCCAGAATTTAAAGATGAGAAAACTGAGATCCCGAGACAAAGTGGTTTTCCCCAATTTACATCAGAAGTTAGTAGCATAGACAAATGTGTAAACTTTTGGGCATTGCCTGAAATAGTCAATGCTATACCTTTAAATTCTAAAAATAAATATTCAAGCTACTGAAATAGTTTAGTAATTAAAAAAAAAAAATCCCAGGCAAATACTTCTGACATCTTTAAGATGTATGGATAGGAGTAGCATATTTCTGACTGTCACGAACAGCTGCATCCTCATAGCCTGTATCACGAACTGCTCTCATTAAGCACAAACTCAGATTTGTCCCAGGCAAAGTTAAATTTGTCCCAGGCATATTTTTTAAAATGCACAGAGTCTAATTTCCTTTTTTTCAAAATGGAAGTATAATTGATTTCTTATACAACAGTGTATTAGTTTCATATGTACAGCAAAGTGATTCATCCATCTGTTTATATATATGTGTATATATATATATATATATTATTTTCAGATTCTTTTCCCTTATAGATTATTACAAAATATTGAGAATAGTTTCCTGTGCTTTACATTAAGTCCTTGTTGTTTATCTATTTCATATATAGTGGTTTGTATCTGCTAATCCCATCGTCCTAATTTCCCTTTTCCCTTTGGTTACCATAAATTTGTTTTCTATGTCTGTGGATCCATTTCTATTTTGATTAAAAAAAAAAAATCCCAGGCAAATACTTCTGACATCTTTAAGATGTATGGATAGGAGTAGCATATTTCTGACTGTCATGAACAGCTGCATCCTCATAGCCTGTATCACGAACTGCTCTCATTAAGCACAAACTCAGATTTGTCCCGGGCAAAGTTAAATTTGTCCCAGGCATATTTTTTAAAATGCACAGAGTCTAATTTCCTTTTTTACAAAATGGAAGTATAATTGATTTCTTATACAACAGTGTATTAGTTTCATATGTACAGCAAAGTGATTCAGCCATATGTGTATATATATGTATATATATATATAAATTATTTTCAGATTCTTTTCCCTTATAGATTATTACAAAATATTGAGAATAGTTTCCTGTGCTGTACATTAAGTCCTTGTTGTTTATCTATTTCATATGTAGTGGTTTGTATCTGCTAATCCCATCGTCCTAATTTCCCTTTTCCCTTTGGTAACCATAAATTTGTTTTCTATGTCTGTGGATCCATTTCTATTTTGAATATAAATTCATTTCTATCATTGTTTTTTTTAGATTTCACATGTAAGCAATATACTATGATATTTTTGTTTCTCTACAGTTCTATACAGTAATTTCTGTCTGGCTTACTTCACTTAGTATGACCATCTCTAGGTCTATCCATGTTCCTGCAACCGAGCATAGAATCTTGAGCAGTAAAATCAATCAGCTAGTGCTAGCATATTATAAGCCCTGTCCTCAAGCAGCTTGTAGTCTTTCTGGGCAATGAGACAGATTCTTATTTAACAGCCTTGATTTATTTAATGAGTATTTTCCATTAGGCTTCTGAAGTGGAGCTGACACAGGCAAAATGCCTGCACAGTGATTCTCTAGCCTGGGTTCCTGATTTTCTCACTCATTTGGTCCATCCATTCTGATATTTCTCCCTGTTTTCCCATCAGCCCAGTGGTCAGTAATTTCTTTTTAGCTACTCACCCCATATGAACTCTGCCCCTCTTATCGCTATTAGGAGGATTATCCCGTAGAATCTACAATGTAGATTTCAGCCTCTTGGGAAGAGATTCCTTCCTTCTACAGCAGATCCAATTTATCTGTGATGAACCCTCGTAATAAGCTGAACTTGTCCTTCAAACATTATTTTGTGTTTTTTTTTTTCTACTTAATCCTGATTATATAGTTAATATCTGCTTCTCCCATTGCACTGCAGTCTCCAAGAGGAGGGACAATGTCTATTCCTTCACTAACATCCAGCAAAGTGTCAATAAAACCCTTGGTAGAAAAGTATTTAATTACACAACTTCTGTGTAACTTAATTGATTAAGAACTTTGAATATAGCTAATTTCAGTTGTCAATAGACAAATAGTTGAAAATCATCGATTCCATCAGTTCATACACAGATCTTTTCTGGGGTCTGGCTCCTCAACCTCACCTGAGACCCGTTAGACATGCAGGCTCCTCCTCACATCTGCTGCGTCAGAATCTGAAATTTACAGGACTTACCCAGTGCTTCCTCAGTGCTGGGATATGCTGTGGATCAGGGAATAAAATCTTAAATGTTTTGTTTGGCCAGGCAGACCCCCTAAGTGAGTGAAGTAAACCAGACTTTTAGGTATAAGCACGATCCTAGGTGATCTCTGGTCCTTGACCTTCTTCAGTGGGAGTGGTGGGCACTGTGCTGCCTGGAGATTAGCTTCATCTAACAGGGGCAGTGCTGTGCAGATCAGGATGCCTGAAGGCCTAGTGCTGCAGGCCCCTTGAGCGATTCAAGAGAAAAAGACACAAACCTGCAAGCAGAATCTGTTGACTCAGAGACTGATGACTAAATTCAGTTCTTTTTAAAAATTATTTTCCCCCCTTTTTAAAATTGAAGGATAGTTAATTTGCAATGTTATATTAGTTTCAGCTGTGCAGCAGTATGATTTAGTTATACATATATGTATATGGGCTTCCCCAGGTATCTCAGTGGGTAAAGAATCTGTCTGTAATGCAGGAGACACAGAAGATGCGTGCTCGACCCCTGGGTTAGGAAGATCTCCCGGAGGAGGGCATGGCAACCCACTCCAGTATTCTTGCCAGGGAAATCCCAAGGACAGAGGAGCCTGGCAGGTTACAGTCCATAGGGCGACAGAGAGTCAGTCACGGCTGACGTAACTGAGCACACACGTGCATATATATCTATATATTCTTTTAAATTACAGGCTATTATTAATTATTTTATCATAGGCAAGATATTGAATATGGTTCCCTGTGCTATACAGTAGGTCTTTGTTGTTTATCTATTTTATGAATAGTAGTGTGTATCTGTTTACCCCAAACTCCCAATTTATCCCTCCCTCCCACCTTTCCCTTTTGGGGAAGCACATGTTTGTTTTCTACGTCTGAGAGTCTATTTCTATTTTGCATATAAGTTCATTTATATCACTTTTTCAGATTCCAGATATAAGGGATAGCATAGTATATTTGTCTTCCTCTGTCTGACTTAAGCTGAAGAATCGTGAGGGATTTAAGCAGAACACACAAGTGCCATGGAACTGGTTTTAGCATCCCTAGTTTGCAAAGTTTCTTACCAATGAGAAGACTTTGGGGAATGTAGTAAACAAGTCCAGTTCTTCACTAATGCAGAATTTCTATTAGTTTTGTAAATCAGAAAACACTCTTTCCTCTGTTTCCTTCCTTCCCTCTTTCATTACTAATTTATTTATTCAATATACGTTCTGTGTCTCCTCTGCTGTGTGGCCTCTGTACCAGGTCTAGTCACCCTAACGGTGAATAGCATCAAATGGACACGACATCCAGTGGCTCACAGTCTCACCATGACAACACTGTACTCAGAAAGCAAAGAGCTCTGTGTAGGTGCCCCTTCGGTAATCGTCATGTCTATTTTTGAGAGATGTTCTTGAGTTTACACTCTAGCTTGAGTGGTTCATAAATCTCGGTAGGAGACAGAAGTAGGGGGGATAGCTTCCTGAAGATGAATAGAGTGAAGAAAGTTTACAAGAGGATGTGGTTCAGCTAAAAAGCAATCCTGAGGAGTGAATTCTGAAAGGCAGATGTAGCACCCTGGGCAATTTAAAAATGGGAACGCTTCTTGCCACACTTCCTCAGGTTCGTCATTTCTGGCAGGTGAGAAAAATCTGCTTCATCTTTGAGCAGGAGTGAGAGCTGTTTCATAAAAGCTAGCACTCTGGATGCCGTTCCTCAGGTAGATTAAGACTTAATAAAGTGATTTCACCACATTTGGCATAGTTCTTTTTCCTTCTCGCTCTAGGAGTCTCTCCAGTTGCTTGGAGGGGATTTTTATCTGTCTTTGTCACAGAAGTTAGCCCTGGAGATGCAGTGACATTTATGAGAAAGCCCCACATTGGTGACTAACACTCCACAAGGCTTTATATTTGTGTGGTGGCAGCTGTGATCAAGAGTGTAATAAAACTCAACTGAAGGTTTCATTCAAATACTGCTTGTTGATTAGCCCCCAGTGGTCAGTAAGCAAAAGTCTGATGAGTGTTATACAATATCTGGGACTGGAGTTTCCATCTGGGATGAAAGGATGTTTTGTCTCATTGCACCCAAGCTTTCCATTTCATTGATCTATGTTGAATAAAGGTCTGATGATAAAACTAATAACTTTTCAGGGTATGGTTTTTTTTTTTTTTTTTGAGACAAAATAGTAATTTGTTCTCCAGCACATTCACCACCAAGTAAATAGGCTGGGAGGACTCTCGTTGTCCTCCTGTAACCACTAACTCTCTGGATAGCATGTCACCCGTCTATTAACATATGGGATATAATTCAATGTTTTAGTGTCCTCATTCTCATTCTGACTATGAGAGGATGTCCCTGCCGTGTTTGTTCTCCTCACATGACATTTCCAGCTCTTATGCTTTACAAAACCTCTGTATTCAGCATGCATACCAACCTCAGCATGACAGTGAGTCCCCTACATGCAAAAGAGTTCTGTTCAGAGAGCGTGTCGTAAGTCCAATTTGTTCAGAAGTTCAACACAGTTAGACTAGGGACCCAGCTAACACAATTGGCTATAGGTTTATAATACTTTTCACCCAATAATAGTAAAAACAAACACACAAAACATTTTTAATCTTACAATACAATACCTTGAAAAGTATAGTAGTCTACGGTACAATAGCTGTGATACAGGGGCTGGCGTCGAGTGAACAGGCTAGAAGAGCTGTTGACTAGGGGGTAGAGAAGGTGGGAGATGGCGGAGCTGCAGGGTCAGCAGCAGGAGAGGGGGGCACGCTGCAGTGCCACTCATGCCTGGCATGACTGGACATGCAAGCACATGCCCAGGTGGTCCCAGCTTTGAAAGTTCGCAACTCGGAGGCTCGTATGTAGGAGGCTTACAGTATTTCCCTGTAACATTTTGTGATTTTTCTTCCCCAATCAACAAAATTTCAACATGTTGACCCGACGCTCCTTCACTCACCCTGGAGAGTAGGGGGGATCTAGGGTCACCCAGGGAAACTTGACTTCATTCTATTCTCTAAGCTACTGCTTTCATTTAAACCTTCTTCTTTATTCTTTTCTCTCTGATTACCTGCAGGTCTTCCAACCCCTCCTCCCCATCTGTTTTCTGCTCTTAAGCCAGGGCGATGTCTTTTGACGTGACAGTTTGATCACATGTGCCCCTGTCTCCCGTGGAGATTCAAGGACTTCTCACTCTTTAGAGAATGAAGCCCAGAATCCTCGTCTGACATCCAAGCTTCATTGTCTTGGGTCTCCTGTGTGGAGACACCCATTGCCCCAGACACTCTGAACTGCTTCTGATCTCTGAACTGTACGCTCTTGCCTTTAGCCACTGGCCTTCCCTTTTGCAACGTGCCACACACCCCACTCCCTCCGTCTGTCTGCCCCCACCGCCCACTCCCAAGCGTCTTCCCAGGGGCGTGTTACCACTTTCCGTTGCTTTGAAAACACCATCTCCAGAGACTGTCACCCAGACTCCAATCATGACTCTGCCACTTACTAGCTCCAGACCTTGAAGAAGTCATCATCCCACTTGGTGCTTTTGTTTCATTTGTGAAACAGGGTAAAATTAGTGCTCGCCTCACTAGATTGCTCTTAACACTATATAAGCAAATGAGTGAGTGAGTGATGTTGCTCAGTCGTGTCCAGCTCCTTGCAATCCCATGGACGGTACCCTGCCAGGCTCCTCTGTCCATGGGATTTTCCAGGCAAGAATATTGGAGTGGGTTGCCATTTCCTTCTCCAAGGGATCTTCCTGACCCAGGGATCAAACACGAGTCTCCTGCATTGCAGGCAGATTCTTTACCACTTGAACCACCAGGGAAGCCTATATAAACACATACATATAATGAATTTGTCATGTGAGGAAACTATAAATTATTATGACTTACTCCATTAACGGTATCACAGTTTATATGTTTTTAGTCACCTCAAGGATAATCAAAAAGCAAACCTACTGAGTCCCAAGATCATAAATAGAAGAAAGCATTCCAAAGCCAAATATAAGTGATTTGGGGATTACCAGTTAATTAGAATCAGTCGTTTGCTGTTATTTTTTGTTGGTTAAGATAGCTCATACATAGTTTTTGAAATTCCAGATTAAAATATATTTTAGTATTTAAATGAATGAATACCTATATTGAAAAAATAAAATGTAAAACAGATGTCAGATAATTACTCAATTGCTTTTCCAATGTCAGTTGAATATTTTATTGGGACAACATTTTCAAATTTCAGGATTTTTATCCTATTGTATCTTAGGAGAATGGAGATTGACATTTCTACAGACTCTGATGATTTGTATAATTACCATACCACTTAGCCTAGGTATGCTTAAGATTTTGCTGTCTCCAGGACTTAGGTTTGAGTTTTGAAGGGATACATAGCATCTGATCCTAAGCCAGGTTTAGGATCTCAGGGGACCCTGATCAGCAGGAGAAAGCAAGTGCTTTCAGCTGAGTTTTGGAAAGCTGTTTGGATCTCTAGTTGGTTTGGGGCCAGATCATGCTTCCATTTAAAGTAATGATCTCAGAATTCTAGGAGCCCTGATGTTATGACACCCAGGGTATTTCACAGTTGGGACAGAGTGGGATTTAATAAAGCTATAGCTTTGAATAAAAGCAGGCTCCATTCTTGAAAATGGGCTGGAACAGAGGGAAACTTCAGGATACTTTAAGGAGATGGGATTTCCTTGGCCTCCCTGGCAGCCACTGGTGATGTCCTCCTGGGGCCAAGGCTGCATTCCTGGGATCCTCTGAATTGCCTTGGAGCATCAGAAGCTGGTTACTGATCTGATGATTCACTGATCAAATCAGGATAAGATGAGAGTAAAGGGCAGACAATTATTTCCATAGCCTGGATTTAACCAGGATCATAGTAGAAGCTGGGACATTTCTGGGAAATCAAGTCTCGTGGTTACTTTAAAGCTGGAGTGAGGAGAGACAGTTAAAAAATAAAGGGGGTAAATAGATCTATTACAAATGTTTGCCTTCCCCTTGCCTGTGTCCCTCCTTCTGTCTGCCTGTCTTTTTTGCTTGCATATCTATAACTTCTTCTTTCCTAATAGGTATGCATAGTGCTCAGAAAACCCATGCAATAATAAAAAATTTCCTATAAAAACCAAAGAACCTCCCTCTGTTAAGGTGCCACTATGTTGTAAACTGCATTATCATAGTGGCATCTGGTAAGACTGCAGTGTTTATGAAGCCCTTGTGTTTTGAGATTCTTTATGTTTACAATAATGCACAGTGTTTTACATTTCATATAGGCATTAACTATCTGCAGAGGCATCTGCATTGCTGGTCTGAACATGATTGTCTTTTTTGCTTTGGAGCTGTTCAATTTGAGGGTTGTTGTGAGAAAATAGATTTAACTTCATTTCCTCTGGTAACTGCCAGTGTATGGTAACAGTTCATTCATTCAATAAACATTTAATAACTGTCTATGCTGTGTGCCAAGCACTGTTAGAGTGTATGTAGGATGCAGAGAGAAATAAGATGTGGTTTTAGGCTCTAAGGATTCACCATCTGCTAAAATTTTTTTCTATGTTAAGAATATCTTCCTTTGTTTTTAGTAACAATCAAATCTTAATGTTTACACTTGGTAGAATCTACTATGATCAGCAATAATATACTTGCATCATCATTTAACTGCCAACTTAAATTTAAACTTTTATCTCTCCTTACCTCTATCTCTGATCACATCCTGGGCGTCTTTTCTGTGAAGCTGAGTCATCCAATGATGGCTATTCCGGAACATGAAACCCTTGATTCCAAAGAGGTAAATGTAGAATATAATTGAACATCCGCTTATCCATCTCCATGTAATATTGGATTGTAGAAGTAAGCCAATCTTCTATTAAAAAATAATAAAATCTGTTTTATTTTAAAGAAAGAATGAACTGGCCTACTCTGTGTTGTTCAGAAGCATCTGATAGTTAAGGAGTAAATTCTTGCTTTTCAGTGTGGAAGGTGGTACTAGAGGTGCCCATGTATGTAGCACTTTGATCACAGACTACTTCTATCTCATCTATTTTTCTGATTTTTCTCTCCGGATTCATTATGTGAAGCCACTGTTGTTTTCTTTTTCTAGAAGGTCAGTGAATGTCCCATAATATTTATAGGCGTCTTCTGAGTCAGAAATCCCAGGACCATCTGGTAGCTCAGTTTTCCAGCCCCCAAGTGAATTTTGCACATGGTGGGTAGCATATAGGCAAAAGTGTGCCATCTCAAATATAGCTCTAAATTTCATTCAAATGTTGAGCCACTTTCACATTTTGAGCTGACAGAGAAAAGTAAATGAAAAGACCTTTCTTATTTTTAAAAAATGCTATACCAAAGGGGCAAGAGAAAATTCTATAAAAAATTGAATTTTTTGTTGAGCAAGAATAATTGAGCATTGTTTTCTTCTGTATCCCTTTAGGCAAAGTGGTAAAGGTGAGGGAAAAAAGTACTTTTTAAAGGTACTTGTCTTTATGAAGGTAAAAAGTGAATTCATTCATTCATTCTAGATACCCTTACAAATTAGTCATGCTAAATTTTGTAGCCTCCAAGTTAAAAATATATATATAATACAATAATACCAAAGAGAGATAAAAAATAATAAAATTCTAAATAAAATTATAAATGAAATCTGAATTTTCCCCCAAAGTATATTTTCCACAATTTGGGGCATATTTCATAAAAAATAACATCCCAATTTATGTAAATTTTGAAATTTCTAACATACAATATTGATGTGTCCCTCTGCTATAACCTTAGTTATTAAAATATAATGGCATGCTCTGAATAGGCATGGATTTGTATCCTTGACCATATCTTTGATGTTTTTTAGAACCAGGATTATTGGTGTAATGGGAAAATTTTGATACATATAGCCAAGTTGTATTGCTGAACAATTTTAGCAGTTCTTCTAATCAGAAGCCTGTTGATATCTGTGTACACATGCCAGCATTAAGAATGATTATATTTACCAATTTATTGAGAGTTTACTATAAGTTAACATACTATGCACTTTAGATGCATTGTTTTACTTAATCTTCAAAAAACATTGTAAGTTGAGTATTACTTTTCCCGTTTTACAGAGGAGGAAACTGGGGCCAAGGGGTATCCATTTATTGATAATCTATATGTCATCTGGGCTTCCCTGGTGGCTCAGAGGTTAAAGCGTCTGCCTGCAATGTGGGAGACCCAGGTTCGATCCATGGGTCGGGAAGATCCCCTGGAGAAGGAAATGGCACCCCATTCCAGTACTCTTGCCTGGAAAATCCCATGGACTGAGAAGCCTGGTAGGCTACAGTCCATGGGGTTGCAAAGAGTCGGACACGACTGAGCGACTTTCCCTTCCCTTCCCTATATGTCATCTGATATTACATACATGGAATCTACAGTATGATACAAATGAACTTCTTTACAAAACAGACATACTCATTGATATAGAAAATCACAAAGTTAATAAGGGAAAAAAGAGAGGAGGGTAAATTGGAAGTTGTGGGTTAACAGATACACACTACTGTGTATAAAACAGGTAAACAAGGTCCCACTGTATAATAGCACAGGGAACTATATTCCATATCTTGTAATAACCTATAATGGAAAAGAATCAAAAAGAATATATGTGTGTATATATATGTATATATAATATACATTATTTTTCAAATTATTTTCCATTGGGGGCTATATATATTACATATAATATATTAATATTATATGTATAACTGAATCACTTTGCTGCATACCTGACAAGAAAACTGCCTGTTTCTATAAAGCAATTCTGGTCTTATGACCATATGGTCTAGAGAGTAAAGCGTGCTAGTTACCCACCCAGTACAAACAGACACTCATGGAAGGATCTTAATCAAATCTCAGAATTTCCCTCTTGGTTTTCTCTCATTTCCTAAAGACAGCAGCCTGCCTTTCGGATCACCAGATTGCTGTTTCTTTTGCTTGATCCTGCTATTTGTAAGCACTAGTTTTTCAAATTAGTTCAAGAATTCAGTTAAAAACAACCTTAGATTTACTTGATTTAATTTGACCATTATTTTTATAAGCCATATACTTTGTAAAGTCCATTTGAAAGGGCTTCCCTTGTGGCTCAGCTAGTAACAAATCTGCCTGAAATGTGGGATTTAATTTGATCACTATTTTTATAAGTCCTATGCTTTATAAAGTCCATTTAAAAAGAGCTAACTCAAAACAGCTCAGCTGCTCATCTGGGACAGTGTCTCTTAGCTCTGGCTCAGCGTTAAAATCTCCCGGGACTTTTTTTTCAGCCATGCCCAGTGGCTTGTGGAATCTTAGTTCTCCAACCAGGGATCTAACCTGTGGCCCGTGCACTGGGAGTAGAGTCTTAACTACTGGACCACCAAGGAAGGCCCCTCCTAGGACTTTTTAAAGCCCAAAGAGTGCACTTCCACTAGGAAAGTGGAATCAAGAATCTCTGCTGCTGCTGCTAAGTCGCTCCAATCGTGTCCGACTCTGTGCGACCCTACAGACGGCAGCCCACCAGGCTTCCCCGTCCCTGGGATTCTTCAGGCAAGAACACTGGAGTGGGTCAAGAATCTCTAGAGGTGGGCAAAGGCAGGTTTAAAATCTCTGCTGGTGATTTACATGCACAACCGGAGTGGAGAGCCTCAAATTCTAGTTCCTTTATTGCCATCTAGAAAAGCTAATCAAGTCAATCTTGGAAACAAAAATTTGAAAGTAAAAGCAAAAGAATTCATAAAAAAGTGTTGCTTTAGGGAATACTTTGCATTAATAAAGATTGGGGTCACAAATTCTTCCTGTCTACTGTCATAAAAGTTTAGCCTATACTGTAACCTATGGTAGGTTACATTTGAGAGATCTGTTCTACATGGAGATTCACTGTTACTGAGTTAATAAAACCGAATATTTTCTTTTTCCTTTGACATGCTGCACAAGGTTTGGAAAATACTTAGACTGGGGTTGGGCATAACATCTGATGTGAACTCAGTCTAGGGGCTTTTGTTGTTGTTCAGTTGCTGAGTTGCGGATGAGGAAGAAGGTGAGATCCCTAAATAATGAATTTAACCATTGTGATCAGCTGGCTAATCAGTTTTCGAAGAAGGTCACTTGTATGCTGCTAAGCTGCTAAGTCACTTCAGTAGTGTCCGACTCTGTGCGACCCCACAGACGGCAGCCCACCAGGCTCCCTGGTCCCTGGGATTCTCCAGGCAAGAACACTGGAGTGGGTTGCCATTTCCTTCTCCAATGCATGAAAGTGAAAAGTGAAAGTGAAGTCACTCAGTCGTGTCTGACTCTTAGCGATCCCATGGACTGCAGCCCACCAGGCTCCTTCGTCGGTGGGATTTTCCAGGCAAGAGTACTGGAGTGGGGTGCCATTGCCTTCTCCGGTCCGACTCTATGTGACCCCTTAGACAGCAGCCCGCTAGGCTCCCTGGTCCCTGGGATTCTCCAGGCAAGAACACTAGAGTGGGTTGCCATTTCGCTGATCAGTTTTTGAAGGTCACTTGCATAGATTTCTTTTTCTTTTGAGTGTGCTTACATTTATTTTTTCAAAGTAATTTTATTGAAATACAGTTGATTCACAGTATTATATTAAGCTTTACAGCAAAGTGATTCAGTTATACATATATACATTCTTTTTCATATTCTCTTCCATTATGATTTATCAAAGGATATTGAATGAAGTTCCCTGTGCCATACAGTAGGACTTTGCTGTTTATCCATCCTATATTTAGTAGTTTGCCTCTGCTAATCCCAATCTCCCAATCTTTCTCCCCTTTTCTGCCACTTCGCCCACAACCACAAGCCTGTTCTCTATATCCATTTGTGTTTTGTAGATATGTTCATTTGTGGTGTATTTTAGATTCCACATATAAGAGATATACATGGCATATGCCTTTCTCTTTCTGACTTATTTCTCTTAGTATGATAGTCTCTAGGTCCGCCCATGTTGCCGTAAATGACAGTATTTAATTCTTTTATATGTCTTAGTAGTATTCCATATATATATGTGTATATGTGTATATATGTGTATGTGTGTATATATGTGTATGTGTGTATATATATGTATATATGTGTATGTGTGTATATATGTGTATATGTGTATTCAGTTCAGTTCAGTTCAGTTGCTCAGTCGTGTCTGACTCTTTGCGACCCCATGAATCGCAGCACGCCAGGCCTCCCTGCCCATCACCAACTCCCGGAGTTCACCCAGACTCACGTCCATCGAGTCCGTGGTGCCATCCAGCCATCTCATCCTCGGTTGTCCCCTTCTCCTCCTGCCCCCAATCCCTCCCAGCATCAGAGTCTTTTCCAGTGAGTCAACTCTTCGCATGAGGTGGCCAAAGTACTGGAGTTTCAGCTTCAGCATCATTCCTTCCAAAGAAATCCCAGGGCTGATCTCCTTCAGAATGGGCTGGTTGGATCTCCTTGCAGTTCAATATATACGTATTTATATGTGTATATATATATATGCAGTTGTGTATATATATATATATGTGTGTGTGTGTGTATGCACGTCGCATCTTTTTTATCCACTCATATGTTGATGAACATTTAGGTTATTTCCATATCTTGTCTATTGTAAATAGTGCAGCTATGAACATAGGGGCTCATGTATCTTTTTGAGTTAGTTTTGTCTGGATATATGCCCAGGAGTGGAATTACTGGATCCTATGACAACTCTGTTTTTTTTTTTTTTTTTAGGAACCTTTACACTATTTTCCATAGTGGCTTTACCAATTTACATTCCCACCAACAATTGTTGACACCAATGCAGTTATCTCCTAGTAGGTGAACATATAACACCATCTCATTTAGAGCAGACTCTCTGCCTGAGATAAATATTTTCTGGTTACTTAGGAAAAATTAATTTCCATTAACAGTCATCCTCATCATTTCTGATTGTGTTCCTCATTGTCTGGTGAATTCAGCTACTTGGATCCACAACCAGTCCAGATAGCTCACTTCTCTCTCTACAAGTTTAAATGTGAAAGTCAGGCTGGGAATGAGATGTAACCAACCTGCCAGTCTTCACGTCACCTGTTACATGCAGTCCTAGGCCTATTTCATTTTTAACTTGAGGGTCAATTGATTTCCAAGAACATGATTAAATATGCATTTGGTTCTGACCTTTCAGATCCATTTGTTATTAACACAACTGGAGAGCTAATCAGTCACTACTTGCTCATAAAACACATACTAGGCAAATTCTTCTCCTGTGCTCTTATTCCTTCTCTTTGCAGATTTTTGATAAATACTTGAGTTGGCAAGATAACTATTCTGCTGGCAAGGTGACCGTCTAGGATCGATTTGCTGCTGTGGTATATAGAAGATTTTGTGCTCATTTTATTTATAATTCCAGAACCTCCATTGATGTCTCAAGTTCTAATTTTATGGGACAAGTGTCTCATTCCTTTATCTTTATTCTCCAGAGGAGAACACAGAAAAGAGAAAAATAAGTTATTTGTCCATGAAAGTCACTCTCATTTTTTTGTTTGATTCAAGGGTAAAAATGGAATTATCAAGAGGAATGGGCCCACTCTGTTCCTTGCAAGCAATTTCCCATAAATATTATTTATCAAAATCAAACTTTGATAAATCTTGGATTGCAGTGTTCAAGGTTGTAACCTTATAGAAGTACTTGGTATCTGTATATTTGTAACTACTGATGAAAGAAGATTCATATGCTTTGACTGACAACTGATTGGAGGTCCAGGTCACCTCATATGAATACCTGAGTAGATCCCTACTTTGCCCAGGCATCCAGGTGGGCAAGGAAAAATAGAAAGAAACATATCTGACCACCAGATTTGCAGCAGTGAACCCTATCAACATGACCTTTCTGTGTTGAAAGCCTACAGCCTGTGCTGAGGAAATAAAATTAAAATAAATATTTTTTACCAACCCAAGAGTCCTCCTCACAAAGGTAGTAGAGAAGAAAAAGTACTTTTATTATTGACTAAGCATTCAACCACCTGGAGAAGGCAATGGCACCCCACTCCAGCACTCTTGCCTGGAAAATCCCATGGACAGAGGAGCCTGGTGGGCCGTGCAGTCCATGGGGTCGCTTAAGAGTCGGACAAGACTCAGCGACTTCCCTTTCACTTTTCACTTTCATGCATTGGAGAAGGAAATGGCAACCCACTCCTTCCGCTTAGCTCATTCTAAATCACCTGGTAATTGGGAGGACCACCTGTGTTAGTTCATTGACTTTATACAAAGGAAAAAGAAACTTCTCCTTTCTTTATGACAGGAGCTATTTTTACAACTTTGAGCCAGGTGTCAACTAAAGTTAGACTCCCATCCTTCCAGAGAACCTAGGAGAAACTTAGAGATAAGGCTTCTTCTATCACCTTAGATGTTTACCTTTAAAGGAGATGCTTGTCCAGTCCTTGAGACTTTTCTGAGTCTTAAAACTGATAAGATGCCCATCTAGGTTTCACAAGGAATTATCTCCATTTCCAAGAGAGGAGACAAGTTTTCTGAAACAAATGCTCTAAGAACAAGGGAGGGAAATTTCTTCCTTTACTTTCAGCAAGGGTAATTAAGCCTCTCAAACATTTTTATTTGTCCTTACATCTGGCTGATACAAAGTAGTACAAGAATCTGAGAGTCTGATTCTAAAGTAGCTGCTAAAGAGAAACAAGTCTCATTGATATTTCTTTTCTCGCGATTCAGTTGTAAATATTATAGGAGAGGTGAGGGTTTGACAATTTGGGGGTTTTTCCTTCAAAGTCATTTCAATAGATTCATGTTGGGTTTTATATTGTAATGAATCATGGTAAAAGGCTGAGCAGAAGTCAGAAAGTAGAAGGACTGACCTTCTTGTGGGCACTTGCGTT
Organism: Cephalophus harveyi; assembly: GCA_006410635.1. Classification (NCBI taxonomy): domain Eukaryota; kingdom Metazoa; phylum Chordata; class Mammalia; order Artiodactyla; family Bovidae; genus Cephalophus; species Cephalophus harveyi. The sequence goes on from SJYT01037436.1 coordinate 628,377, forward strand.
TCAAAATAAACAAAACAAAATAATAGAATCACAGTTAATAACTATCCAGGGCTCAGGTCACCAGATATTAAATTTTTTTTACTCCAAATTCAACATTGTCTTTCCTAGAATCTGTTAGACCTGCATACGCGATTCAGTTGTAAATATTATAGGAGAGGTGAGGGTTTGACAATTTGGGGGTTTTTCCTTCAAAGTCATTTCAATAGATTCATGTTGGGTTTTATATTGTAATGAATCATGGTAAAAGGCTGAGCAGAAGTCAGAAAGTAGAAGGACTGACCTTCTTGTGGGCACTTGCGTTTCAAAATAAACAAAACAAAATAATAGAATCACAGTTAATAACTATCCAGGGCTCAGGTCACCAGATATTAAATTTTTTTTACTCCAAATTCAACATTGTCTTTCCTAGAATCTGTTAGACCTGCATTCTCCACCTACCAACCTATCCACATAGGACCTGAGCTGCTGAATATTTTGTCACTTTTGTCTTATGGATAATAAATTCTGATGCTAGATCTTGTATTTTTATACCAACTTTAGTAGTTATGCAAATGTCCAAAATATATTTTAAATTTTTCAGAAAAAATTAATACGTAACTGTTAAGTTATTAGATACATTTTCTGGAAATGACAGTTTGCTTTGTATACCTGAAGTCTGGCTTCATCTTTACAAGAAGACATGTGTAGATCATTCTCTTTCATTTGACAGATAAGATTGTTCAGAGTTGGTTATATATTGAAAGGGAAGGAAAAATCAATTTACACAGCACATTCTTTAAGAAAGTACTTTCGGTCACACTGGCTTAAAGTTTCACAACACTGCATCACTTATTACCTAAAGTTAACTTTAAACAAAACCAATTTTGGAATGTGACTCTTTTCAAAATTGCAGTTTTCTAAATATCTTATGGTCTTTCTTGTATATATTTTTTTATCCAAAATAACTTTGTTGTTCAGCTGGTGACAGGATATAATACTGAGCCTTCACTCCTGGGAACTAGCCTGAAAATAATAATTTATTTATTTTATTAATGATTTACATATTTCTTAAATGTAGACACTTGTTTTTCCTGAGTAATTCAGCTCCTTACTATATTGAGATTGGCAAAGAAAATAGAAAAGTCACAAAAGGTATCAAATCTTGACTCAACCTGTCATAACATCATGTCATTTCAAACCAACTGCTGAATGGTGATGGTAAACACGACTTTGACCTTTCAGTGGGTTCAGAGAAGATAAGAAATGATGCTCAGTTTGCCAGCCTGGTGTCAGGGCATGAGATGCCTAGTCCTCTGCTATCTGATCTAATTATTTCTATAATTATAACTTCTTACATTTGAAAAAGAATTGAGGGGGCCTTTTGTCCAACATTTAATTGAATTTTATAATCTCATATATCCTTAAATCCTCTGTTGAAACTCTTCTGGGGCAGAGTTTACCATTTACAAGTCAAATATGTTATATGCTTTAATATGGATGAAACAAACTAATGACTGAATGACCAACAAAAACAAACAGGAAACATTGAACAAATAAGTATTTAATTACTAATACTGTGTTCTTGGGCATAGTATTTAATCTTTTAGAGCCTCAATTTCATTCTCTGTAAAGTTAGATCAAAGGATTATGGTGAAGATTTACATTCATGTGTGTAAAGTGCTTAGTATATAAAATACATAGCCCTTCATAAGAGTTAATCAAAGATGATGATTTCTTTAAATATCTCATAAAAGTAGCTACCAAATGTTGCTGCTGCTGTGTTTAGTCGCTCAGTCATGTCCAGCTCTTTGTGNGTGAAGATTTACATTCATGTGTGTAAAGTGCTTAGTATATAAAATACATAGCCCTTCATAAGAGTTAATCAAAGATGATGATTTCTTTAAATATCTCATAAAAGTAGCTACCAAATGTTGCTGCTGCTGTGTTTAGTCGCTCAGTCATGTCCAGCTCTTTGTGACCCCATAGACTGTAGCCAGCCAGACTCCTCTGTCCATGGGGATTCTCCAGGCAAGAATACTGGAGTGGGTAGCCTATCCCTTCTCCAGGGGAATTTCCAGACCTAGGAATCGATCCAGGGTCTCCTGCATTGTAGGTGGATTCTTTACCATCTGAGCTACCCAGGAAGCCCACTAAATGCTGCAACTCTCAGGAAAATAAAAAACATGCTCATTTTTATTTTTAGAAGGAAAAAGGAGGCAATGTCATTGAGGCATTTTTCTCTTTTCATTCTAAAACTTCAGAGAATTCAAATGTTGAAAACTACAACTCATTTATTTCATGACTATTGATTTTCTGTGGTCAGAACAAATCAGTGCAGGAGTGCAGCTACCTCTTGTTTTTAGCAACTTTTCCTCCACCTCCTCCTAATCTGGCAAAGGAAGGCTCTCCTCCGTGACTCAGGGCATGTCTTGTTTCTCTGTCCAGCTCAGCCACTTGGCTTTGCTATGTGCAGTTTTCCTGTCCGCTTCCCCCATGCCTTGCACGTCCCCCATATCCCCTGTGGAGCGACTCAGAGCCACAGCTCTCTCAGACCATGGCTTCTTCACCCCTTGGTTTGGCTCAGGACAAAAAAACAACCAACAGAACAAACAAATAAAAACACTGAACTTATTTGTAAAACAGAAACAGAGTCACAGATGTGGAAAACAAGCCTGTGGTTACTGGGGGGAAATGGGGCAGAGGGAAGGATAAATTGGAAGGTTGGTATTGACATATAAACACTGCTGTGTATAAAATAATCAGTGAGGTCCTACTACAGCACAGAGAGCTGTATTCCTTTTCCTATGATAGATACACACTACTATGTAGAAAATAGATAACTAATAAGGACCTACTGTATAGCACAGGTAACTATACCCAACATTCTATAATGGCCTATATGGGAAAAGAATCTAAATAAGAATAGATGAATATAAATGTGTAACTGAATCACTTTGCTGTGCACCTGAAACTAATATGGCATTGTAAATCAACCATACTCACCCCCCCCCAAAAAAAAATCAAACAAAAACAGCAAAACACAAAACAGAGAGTTGCCTGCAGAAGAGAAACTGACCTTCCTCAATTTCCACTAGCTTTTTTGGAATGTTCCATTGATAGCCATGCATTGGCACCTGCAAATATATAGTTATGGTCTTTCCTTTCAATGTCATTTATCACATTGCTCTATTAGAGTACAGTTCTAGAACTAAATTTCTCTTTTGTCCTCCTCTCTGATATTTCCTTTTATACTTCTTTCTAGACTGGTATAATCTACTAATATTGATCTCCACTCAGTTAAGTTTACCTTATCTGCTCCAGACCATGTAATCTTATCAAACAGAGATTGAAGGATAAAGAAATCAGTGGAACCACCCCCCTACTCCATAGCAGCCTTGGGAAGCCAATGGAATTAATATGTAAAAAAAAGGCAAGAGGTTCATTTGCTGCCTCCTGCTTTTTTAATGTCCCATTTTGAAAATCCAACCCCAATTCACTTTACCTTCTTTGTGATTTAGAGGCTACATTTTAGGGAATGATGCATTTAACACTAAAGAAAAAGTTGGCAGCAGCCAAGTCATTGAAGGATGAGGGTTGTGGGTGGAATATGTCAGGGCTGTTCCTTAAGGTGGCACCAGCCCCCCTCAAAGCCATTGTCACCCCTTGCAGGAGGTCAGAACTGCTGTGCTGACCTCTGGGGAGACCAGGGTCTGATTTGAAGGTACCACTGGGTGTCTTTATCCTACCATTAATTGTATAACAACAACAGCAACAAAACAGCTACTGAGAAAAACAACAAGCAGAAACTTCCTACTCCAAATCATTTTTATATGAAATCCTATACTTGAATATGAATGGGCATGTTTTTAAAAATTCTGTCTCCAGATTGGAAAAGAAGAAGTAAAACTCTCACTGTTTGCAGATGACATGATCCTCTACATAGAAAACCCTAAAGACTCCACCAGAAAATTACTAGAGCTAATCAATGAATATAGTAAAGTTGCAGGATATAAAATCAACACACAGAAATCCCTTCCATTCCTATACACTAATAATGAGAAAATAGAAAGAGAAATTAAGGAAACAATTCCATTCACCATTGCAGCAAAAAGAATAAAATACTTAGGAATATATCTACCTAAAGAAACTAAAGACCTATATAATTCTAAAGGAGATCAGCCTGGGTGTTCTTTGGAAGGAATGATGCTAAATCTGAAACTCCAGTACTTTGGCCACCTCATGTGAAGAGCTGACTCACTGGAAAAGATTCTGATGCTGGGAGGGATCAGGGGCAGAAGGAGAAGGGGACGACAGAGGATGAGATGGCTGGATAGTATCACCAACTCGATGGACATGAGTTTGAGTGAACTCTGGCAGTTGGTGATTGGACAGGAAGGCCTGGTGTGCTGAGATTCATGGGGTCACAAAGAGTCAGACACGACTGAGTGACTGAACTGAACAGAACTGAAAGAAACTAAAGACCTATATATAGAAAACTATAAAACACTGGTGAAAGAAGTCAAAGAGGAAACTAATGGAGAAATATACCATGTTCATGGATCAGAAGAATCAATATAGTGAAAATGAGTATACTACCCAAAGCAATCTGCAGATTCAATGCAATCCCTATCAAGCTACCAACGGTATTTTTCACAGAGCTAGAACAAATAATTTCACAATTTGTATGGAAATACAAAAAACCTTGAATAGCCAAAGCAATCTTGAGAAAGAAGAATGGAACTGGAGGAATCAACCTGCCTGACTTCAGGCTCTACTACAAAGCCACAGTCATCAAGACAGTATGGTACTGGCACAAAGACAGAAATATAGATCA